>BFEA01000391.1:732618-754144 GCA_003427395.1 Chara braunii | reverse complement strand
TCAATCAATCAATCATTAAAAAAAACAATCAATAAATGATTTTTATTTTTATTTTTATTTTTATATTTTTTTGCTACCTATCAAAAACAACCCCCAAATTTTTTTTTTTTATTATTATCTTTTTAATGCAGGCAGACAACGGCCGACGTGCGCAGGCCGAGCGCGCACGCCCCCGCGTGGGCGTGGCTCGGCCGCGGCCGAGGGTGCCACGTAGCCGCCAAGTGCGGTTAAGAACCACACCCTCATCCGCACCCTGCGGAGAGTGGGTGGTACACAGGTTCGTACCTATGGTGGCAATCGTCTCTAATGGCCCTGGAGACCAGCTCCTTCCCCTAGGGCCTGAAAGCGAGTCAAGGGGTTTGACTTTGACGGCTGCCACGGACTACAACGTCCAACTATAATAACTCTAGAAAACAAAAATAGGCCGAAGGCCTCCCCGTCCCAAAATCACAACCTTGGGTAACCTTTTCGGTTGGCACCAACGACCTATACTGACTCTTGATACACGTATACACATACGAATCACTTAATCCCATAACTCTAGACACTAGGACAGGCGAACGTCGCGCGCAAGACGTTAATATAAAGTTGCACAATTGCAAACCCTTCCTACATCAACCGGCGATGCTAGTCATACGTGGCAATCGCAGTTTCGGCCTCGCGATATTGAATGGCTGAAGTAATATATCGTGAGGGGTTGCCCTTCACGATATTGAACGGCTGAAGGACATGTCGTTCAGCCCTCGCAACATTTCTGGCCTTTGGGTTGGGTGTCTCGACGGGCAGGGCAGATAGGCTCTGCCCAGGGGAAGATTCCTTCCCTGCAGAGTCTAGGGCCTGGGATGTCCTGGACAAGGACCAGGACATCCCAGGACCTCGAATCCAGGGCCAGGACTAACGCCCGACTAAGAAATCCCTAAGAAGCATACAACACTGTTCAGGGGGTTTTCTTTCTTTCCTCGACCCCAACCCCAATTTTTACCTTTAAGCGTGGCCCACTCAGGCCACGCGAACACCCAACATAATTACACATATATATAGGGGGATAAGTATCTGACGATCACTTCTCACAATCACAGTGGGACTTCTCACGACCATATATATATATATATGTGATCGCAGACAGTCCAATCGAAAATCGAAGTTATATATATCTCTCTGAACTTAATCTGCAAAAGTGGGCGTAGCGCTGAGCCATTCGTCTTAGAAACAATGCTCAGTCGGCCCAAATTACCTTCAATTATAACTCTTTAGTTATACTTTCTTAATTTGTGATTAGAATAAGAAGGGCAGATGGAGATAAGTTTGAGACGCTCAGATACAAGAGTGGTGCGCTCAGACTCGCGTGAGAGGGTCTTGATACCTTGATGCGCCTGAGGGCCCCGCAATGGTGGCCAATATAACAACTCGGTCAACTTCCGAAGTCAAAACTGCTGAAACAGGCCCTCCTGACGAACTCCCAAATCGCAGCAATAACCCTCTTCACAACCACTCCTCCAAGTTGCGGCAACAGCCTTCTTTGTAGCCTAACCGCCCCCCCCATACCTTATCTGAACAGCAGTCCAACCCACCACTGATCACCCAAAGAAAACTCAGAGCGCCCAGAGGACTAGCATAGCAAGGCTGCACACACAACAGTCGCTTCTGCAATAGACACAACGCGCTCAGCAGCACAACGTTGCTCAACAACCACAGCAGTCCACAGCAAGTACAACAGTCGCTGGAAATAGAGGCACAGTTGAAGCAACCTACGGCTCGCACAGCAGCAGCACAACACTGAATATCACAATAGCCGGATTGCACTGTAACCGTAGCGGCCAGAACAGTCGCAACAGTGGACTTCAGCAGCGGGCACAACCGTAGTCGCGTCGTAGCAAAAACAGCGAACTGTAGTTTGCACAGTCATACTAGCAACAACCCCGTGAGCCGATGGCTTACCAACAGTAGCCCAGTAAACCGTAATTCGGCAAACCCAACAGCTCAGCAACTTCATATCTCAACCAGTTGGCTGCTTGGACTGCAGGTGACTCTCCCTCCGAGACTAGTCCCAACGGCATGGAGAGAGTATACCTCACAGCCGCTTTCGCGGCGCCCGCTACTCCAAGCCTCGCAAGCTCGCGCCACTTGTTCAACTACTCCCCACTGTAGAGTGGGCAAGGTACAAGTCAGTCGGCCCAGCATGCACTCTGTCGTTGGCCCGTTGCCGCTTTGGCCGATGGGATGGGCCACGCGCTGGCCAGCAAGTAAACTCCCACCCCCCCCTTCGGCCCGCTTCCGGCTACTTCCTCCCTCTGGCTACCTCAAGGAGATGATCGGGGCAGCACCAAGGTCGACTGACACAAGTAGTGCCCCCTTGACGATGAGCCCACGGGTTCTTCGACAGTGTGGCGATCAACGCCTCTTCCAAGTCAAACCTACCGCCGTGTTGAACCTGGCAAATGGAGACAAACTCGCCGGATATAACGATGGAGCATAACACTTATAATCACTACTGCAAACCACGAAGATTTCACCCATGAGAAACCAACCCGCTTGGTGAGGAAAATCACGGCCTGTCGCAGAAGGAGATCTTCGCGCCAGGGGACAACATCGAGAAGGAAGGGGATGACGATCTCCACATGATTCAACACGATCCCTATTAGAAACCCGACCAATGAGCTGTTGATGCCAACCATTACGAAGAGAATACTTGCGACAACATGTCCAGATATGCTACTATGGGCCCCGTCTTACTACTCATCAAATGTGCAAAATGAGAATGAATCTTCCACTAAATGACGGGAAGATACATCACACTACGCCGCAGCTCATCTTTACCGGGCGAGAAAATTGATCCGCTAATCCCAAAAACCAGCCCCCTTCGCTCGATTCCATCGGAAGCCAATGGAAGCCTCCACGTCCTACTTGTGCCATATCCGAACTTTCGCACCTCCCCGCGCAACCCATTTTTCTACTAACACCAAACTTACTAACTCTCGTGCTAATCCGACTTCGTCAGTAGATTCGCCCGACTTTAGAATCCCCGGAATATATCTTGGCTCACTCGATTCCATCAAGGCTTGAGTGAACTACGAGATTTTCTGACCCACCGTATCCACTCCTTCCGCCATCTCCGCGCACTATCTTCACTACCTAGCCCCCTTTCTACTAATTCAACCACCAAACTGAGCCTGCCATGTGACTCGCCTGATGTGATAACCCCAAAATCGGCTTTTACCTCGCCTGATTCTACTAAGGAACGGGCGAGCTGTGTTTCCTTCACTCTGCCATAGCTCCTTTGCTGTCCCTCAAATTTCAAATGCACCCCGGTGCGAATTCGCGCCAGGTTCGTTTCCCTTCTGCTGCCTCCGATCACCTTTCCAATGAATGCACCTGGCGCACTAAGGCGCCCATGGTACTTCTGCTTCTTGTTGGTTGCCCGACCTCCGTTTCGATTCAGCGCCCGTCACTGCTTATCACTCCACTAGCACCCGCCGTTACAACCCGCTGCCTATTTACTTCTGCCCGTGGCTGCCCAACTTTACTTGCAATATTCCGCTCTCTCTCACCCGCACTGTCTTTCGTCAGTGCGCCCGAAGCGTACTGTGACGAATCGTCGAGATACTCTCAAAAAAATATAATAGTCGTGGTGTTCGGGCCATACCTCAATTTATACATGTCACTGCACGCGTGGGCCCGCTAGTCTTCTCTACATCGTTCCAGTTTTAACGGATGTCCCGAAGGACCCAATCGGGACAGCCGCCCCTTTTTCATGGGACTGTCAAGACCACATGACCTTTTTGTTGGGCCTGCTGACGGACAGTAGGCGCCGACCGCGGCCTGTACACCAATAGTTCGTAGGTGTATCCACTATGCTGGCCCCCTGGGTGGCAGTCCTAGCCAGGGTACCAAACCCCGAAAGGGATGGAACAATTAACTCTGTAAAAATAAAAAGAAATTACAAAGACGGGTATTTCAGGGAAGTAAGGGGCTGCTGGCACCTTGCCAGTCCCGTGGGTCGGGCCCGTCGTCGCGCTTGTTAACAAAAAAACTGAGGGAGATAGCCCCGACAGGCCCTCAACCCTCGGCTTTTTCCATGCTGCTCCGTTGCCCCTGCGCCATCGTCCGCTGGCCTCGATCCCTGTACTTCACAACCACAATCCAATGTCGTAACCTATAGGGCTAAGCCCAAGCTTGGAACCAACATGCACGGAACCCCATATAAGGCGGTGTGGGGCCACGCACAGGCCCAAGAGCACTGCCGGAATCTTATCTCCACCTACAACCAGACATGCGGCCGTCAGGCATCCATGCCGGCCTACCCTAACTGTGTCGTGGCCGTCCCACACACCATCCTGCACACCAGACCTACCGCCGGTCAAGCGTGGTGAACAAAAGTCAATCTATTAATCCTTAGTCTAATCAGTAATGGAAATTAGGTTGGTTGACCATACCGGCTCCATATTCAGACACAAAGGGAAAAATCACACGTGCGCCTTAAAATTGCGCGCCCACCCTCCCCTTTCTACTCAGTCAACCTCCTAACCGATTCAGGTAATAACACGGCCACGCCTCACGTGGTATGCTCGGCTTTTGATCCGAACTTATTTTCTGTCATTTGCAAAAACCAGGGCAGATACCCTTGTAAGGGTATTCCCGCCGACACCGGGTCCCGCGGAGCGCCGGGCCTGTCGAGTAAAGCGGCTAGCGTTGGGGCAGTTAGTCTGTTGGTGACCTAATTGGCGGCAGCGAAAACACCTGTTGTGTTCCTGGAGGTATATGCGTTTTGCGGGTGCAAGTTTCTGGAGACGACGTAGTGGAGAGGAAGAAGGCGATTGGGAGGCACAATCCTGGCGTTCCATCCGCATAAGGTGGGTGGCCTGGAGGTCCTCAATGGTGAATTGGGAGGGGTTGAGAGAGGAAGTGTCGAAGTCGTCATCGGAGGTGGGTGGAGTGGTGTCATCAGGGGTGATGTTATGGAAGAAGTGGGGGATGGAGGGCGCGGGCGAGGACTGGTGATGAGGGTGGAGGAGTTGATCGTGGTGAAGCATGAGAGAGAGGAGGTCAGCAAGGGGCATGTCGGGTTCGTGGGCGAGGGCGGTTGCAAGATCTTTGTGGCATACTCACTTGATGCGCGAGATGAACGCAAAGTCGGGAATGACGGTGGTGGGGAGGTGATGACGGAGGGAGCGGATGTATTGGACGAAGCGGTCCGTGGGACCGGTCTCGTGGAGATGACATAATTGTTCGAGGTAGCCATCGATGGTTTTCTGGGGCGGAAGGTGGCAGTGAGAAGGTTGGCCCATTGGAGGAAGGAGTGACGAGGTCCTCCGGAGGCGCGGCGGTTGCTGACTTCGGCCATCCACCATTTGGCGGCATTGCCGAGGAGGCGGGATGTGGCAATGGGAAGCCAGTGGACAAGGGGCATGTGGTGGAGCTTGAAAGAGTTATGGAGATGGGTAAGGAAGAGGAAAACGTCCTCGTGGGGAAGATCGGAGAAGGGCATGATGTCGACGGATCGGAAAGAACGGGGGATTTCCCCTTCGCGGGAAACGATCCGGGCGAGGGTGTTGAAGTTGAGGTTATCGGGGGTAGTGTCATAGCAGGTGTTATCGAATGGGCTGTTGTCGTCAAGGAGGTAGTTGGGGGGATGTTGTGGCATTGCGGGGTAAACCCCGGAGGTGACTTGGGAATTGGTGGGATGGGGGGTGGGGGTGGTGGAGGTCGTCATGATGGGTTGTGAGATAGTATGGGAGTGCAGGGGGGAAAGAGGGGTGGCGTGGTTAGGCGAGGAATGAGGCGGTGTCCTGGAAGCGTCGGATGAGGGGAGGGGAATGGTGGAGGACGCACAGGTGGTGGATGTGGTCGTAGAGGTAGTAGGAGTGGAGGAGGTCGGCGGGGGGTTGTGGCTGGAGGCGGCTGTGGACGTGGGGTTGGTGGTGGTGACCACCTGGATGAAGGGGGTAGTGGTTTGGGACTCGAGGGCGGTCAACCGGCTTGAGATGTCAGCGATGGAAGTGGAGAGTGTTCGGAGGGAGTACTGTACGGACCGAAGGATGGAGCAGAGAGATGGGGCGGGGGTGTTCTCCCCGATGGCTTGTTGGCCAACGAGTTAGTGGTGGATATCCGCCACGGAGTCGGCGCGGAGAGAGCTCATGTTGAGGCTTGAAGCACCTTCGGCCATTGGAGAGGACGAAGGCGAGGTGGCGGATGAAGATGGAGTAGTGGAGGTGGTAGCAGCCGATGTGATAGCGGCAGCGGTGGCGGCGGCAGCAACAGCGGCAGCGGCGGCGGCGGCGGCGCGTTGGGAGATCTTGGTTTGGCGTGGTGGCATGTGCAGAAGGGGGGAACAATTCCTATTTACAAGAGTAGAGCGTCAACAAGTGATTTAGCAATAAAGGTAGCAGAGAATCACAAAGCAAGAAATGATTAATTTCAATTTATTCAAAATTAATTCGAGAATCGAGAATTTATTTTTCAATAAAATACGAACGCAGATTTTTTAGGAATTTCCAAATGAAAAAAAATAATTCATTCTGAGAAAAAAAGTGATTAATTCAGTCGTGAATTAAGTCAAACGAAAAGATTTTTGAATTACGAAAATTCCGAAGAATAATCAGTCCAAATTGTTTCCGAAGTTCGTAGTTTTCAATTTTTTTTTTTGAAAACGAGTTAATTAGAAATATTGTCGAAAAGGAAATGTCGAAAAATAATTGAATTAATTTTGAATTATTTCGAATTACAAAAATTTTAAGAAACCATTGATTATGAAGAAATGAGTAATTTCAAAATTTTTGAAAAATAATTAATTGCAAGGAGTCAGATCCTCGGCTGGCCTAAGAGGCCCTTGTTGCATTTGTGCCCACCCTAAGTGAAGGCGGGCCTAACAAATCACAAGAGGCCCTCGGCAGTCAATTTCGCATTTGGGGTCCAGGCAGTTTCGTCGCGCCAGTTGGTTGAAGGAACACACAGGCCGAGCAGCGTGGAAATTTCCAGGCCTTTTAGGCCTTTCCGAAAGCACAGGCCCTGGGCGAGATTCGCAGCCTCATACACAGACATTTGGGAGGCCCAACCAAACGAGGCCCAGTTGCACCAGAAGCGCAGCATCCTAGGGCCTATCGGAAGCTTCTGGGCTCAGGCCAGTCCAGCCAGGTTGCCAAATGAGGCAGGCTGTTTCCATATAGGAAAGAGCTCGCTACCTGGCCAGTCATTATTCGGGCACTTGCATGCTGACGGCAGCTCTGCTGGAGCTGAAGCTCGTGGGCTGCTGCTAGCGCTGAGCTGCGAAGTACAGGCACGTGCGGTCGTGCAGGGAGCAGGGCGCTGCTGTGGGCAGCGCCATAGCCCAGCCTCCATAGCTGGCAGGGCTTGGATGTACAGTGAGGCGCAGGGGTGGTCTTCAGGTGTACAACAAAGGAAGACGTGGGAGAGAGCCAAGGGAGAGAGAGAAGGATGATGATGATGATGATGATGATGTGAGGGCACATACCTGGTATTGGCGATGGTTCTGCATGGGCGACGTCTTCAAGTACTTCGAGTGCTGCTGACGTCAACAGTTGCATTGTCAATTAGTAGGCAGACTGTAGCTGTGTAGGAAGTAGGCTGGGCGTCGAGCGCCAAGTAGGGAGATAGGGTTTGGACTCTCATGTTGGTGGTGGCGAGAGCAAACTCTCATTGACATTGATTTTCAGTGCTACTATTCTCCATTGGTGTCATATTGGTGAAATGCTACTTTCTCAACAATGTGATACGATCTGGCCTTCAATGTGATTGTGCAATCTGAATATTGTCATCTCGCTTTTGTTCATTTTCCTTGCAAATTGGTATCGGAGCTGGTTCGAACAGCGCTCATTGGTTCTTCGCAATAGCTCTTCGGTGCTTCGCATGAGGTGTGGGGCAGTGATAAGGCTTGGGCGTTGAACGGTAGGCGGCCCAGGGTCGTGTGGGCGCGCCAGGAAGCTATGTGGTGACATTAGGGTTGTACGCTGGATGATGAGAGCTCGCTGATGTGGCATTTAAACCGAGGTGGAACTGCATTCTGTTGTTGGTTGTGCCGAGGCAAAGACCGGTCATCATAAATGCACATCGGGTTGCCGGTGAGAAATCTGTGGTTGGGGGCAGCATTACGAGTTACGTTGCTTCCTTTCTTATCTACCCTCTTCTTTGCTTCTTACAGTGAGGAAGTGAGTTATGTTTGGAGAGTCCTCTCAATGTGAGGTGTCGCGAGCGCTCAACCTTAAGAGTCGACATTCTTCCTAGGCAGCAAGTTCGTGGGAAACGGGCGATGCCTCTGAAGGGCCCTGGACGAAGCACTCGGGTCACAGTCACCATGCCAACCCGTTGGGACTAGTACACACATGCTTTGCCGCAAGTCCTTGGTTCTGAAGTTGCGCAATAGAGGTCACGCAGGGCATGCCAGACCTTTGAACAGACGCTTACCAGACCATCTCTAAATATTTCTCGCAGGGACTCGGTGTTGATTCTGGCTGTGATCGTCATCGTGTCTACGTCGTTAAATAATTCCTAAGGAGTTACGGGGGATCTCGTTAAATGCCTCCTGATCAGCCAGATCAAACCGGGTGTAAGGCTTGTTGCATGCGAGGATAAATAATATGCAGGGGCTGGCAGGTTCGACGTTGACTTGGAGCACAGGGGTGGGCCGGATTGCACACCGTTAGACACGCTGCTCAGCCAGATGCTTAGGGTGTGGACACAAAGTGACAACTCAAGAAGGATACAGGGAGGGGGGATTCTGTTAACTGTTTGCGGTGGCAATAACTTGATAAATTGCCATTCAACATACAACTCTGCAGGGAGCATTATTTTATTTTTGATTATTTAGTTGTTACGGACTTGACTAACAAGTGACAGACAACTGCATATTCTTTGCTGCAATGCCATCTGTATCAGAGTAATCTAAAAATAGATTTAATATTCCATGTAGGATCTGACATTGGTTGACACCAAACCACTTAATTGTTTCTCTCCAGGCCGACCGAAGTTAGTTGTGTATCATAATCGGTTGTGTGTCATGTTGAGGTAGGATTCAGTGTGGATTCTAGTTTAGATCACACACACTGTAGCTCATGAGTGATGCAAGCACTAGTGAGGAGTTGTTAGTGGACAATCGTAGGACCACTCGTAGAACTGCTCTCAGTCGACCTTTGACTTTCCTAGAGTTAGGTCCAGGAGACGAGGGGAGATTGTGGAGAGAGGCTAGAGAGAGAACAGCGGCAAGAAGAGCGAGGGTGGCTGAGGCCAGCGCCAGGTCTAGAATTACAGCTAGCACCTGTACGACCCTAGCTACTTCCTCTACGATGTCGCAGGCCTCTTCACAGGCCACTTCGTCAGGAGTTAGTCATAGTGGTTCTCAGGCTTCCATTAGCCAGAGTGTTGGCTTGCAAGTCAGCCAGCAGGCTCAACTCACGCCGGAGGATTATGAGATCCTCCAAGCGGAAGAACTTCAAGATGAGCTACAGCGGCAATTGGATGAGGCAGTAGAGAGAAGAAGAAGAGCAATCATGAGAAAAGCTAGACTAGGTAGTAGATTGCAGGAGCTAAGCAGATTAGAAGCATTAGGTGAGTCAACACTTGACCCTGCGATGCGAGCGCTGCGTAACTCGCTCCTTTGTGTGGCGGAGACGCAGGTAGTTCAGCAGGAGGTGTTGGCTGAACTAGTGGCAGGCCAGAAAAGAATTCTAGCTGCACCACAGGCTCCTCGTCCAGTGATGAGGCAACCTCAATTTGCCGTAGCTCCCCCTTCGGGTGCGGGTCCATCAGTGACACCGTCGCGGGTAGGGCCTTCATTCTCACCTATGTTTGGCATGCCCCCTCCAGGTGGTTATGTGGCGACTAGTGGTCCTGTCCTTAAGAGTCTCAGTCGTACCATCGACGACAGTGGTTACTACAGTCCCACTGACAAGCCAGGCCCAGGTTAGTGTGCAACAACCTGTTTCGATGGTTATGCAACCACCGCAGCAGTCCCCGAGGCCAATGCAGCCTTTGCAGTGGATGCCCAAAATACCCTTGCTGAGTCCTAAGCCCTTCTCTGATGACAGGAAGAAGGATGAGGATTTGGATACCTAGGTAAGGACGGTGCCTACTTATGTGAGGCACAAGCTTACCAGGCCGGAGCAAGAAGTTGTAGTGGCTGCCTCCTTTCTAGATAGAGGGGTCAGCAGCCCGTTGGTTGAATGGCCTGGTGCAGCAGCAGGGCTACGGTTAGAACTTCGATGCCTGCGCCCAGGCCCAGACAGTGGAAGAGTTCATACGGTCCGTGTATAACAGGTGGCATGACCCGCAAGGGGCCCAAAAGGCCACAAATACGATCAACAGTCTTTTTGCCAGAAGGTACAAGAATGTTAGAGAGCTCATAGATACCGTAGAGCGTCTGCTCATGGTCCTGGTGTGCGCTATGACCAGCAGGTACTCTTCACAGATTACCTTAGATGTCTACCTTCGGAGGTTAGGACAAAGCTGGTAGACAAGGCCTATGCCGAGCAGCACAACTTCGCCTCCTTCAGCAAGAAGGCCTTAGATATAGACACAAAACAAGGGTCCGCGCATCAGAGTCAAGGAGATGGTAGGAATAAGAGACCACCCCAGGATTGGAAGAAGAAAGGTCAACTAATGTTCGTCGACCTCGATGGTCAGGCGACAAAAAATGACGACTTCCCAGACCTTGGGGAGGAGACAAAGCACGATGGGGCCAGCGAGGCTTCAGATGGGGGAGTCATGACACCCATCAAAGAAAAGGTTAGGGGGACGAGAAAGAAGAAGGTAGGCCGGTCTACGGGTTAGGGCGACCAAGCAATGCCCGCATGTGTGATACTTGGTTTAGAGTATGAGGTGTGGAGAGACCGAGTTGCTAGGGACACGTGCATGAAGTGTGGCAACTATGGCCACACATCCCGAAACGTGCCGAGGCAGAAAGTCCTAACGAGGGTATCCTCTCCAACGGTGGTGGGACTATCTTCGAACCCTGGCGGTGCTTCTGCGAGCACTTCGCAAAGAAACACCTCGGGCCAGTAGGAGTTTTACTTGCTCTTACTTGCGCTGAAGTGGTAACGTTACCTTCCCCGCTTCGGGCGTTGGCCAGGGCTAGTGACCCGAACATCGCCCCACAGACACATTGAGACCCACCGACGCTCTGTTCGAGAGATGTGTCTGAGGCCCTAGAAGAGTTAGAGACTGAGTGGTCAGGGAAGGACCCAGAGACTCTTGGACGATGATTAGTAGAGGTCCAAAGGGTGAATATTTTGTGGTAGAGGTTGATGTAGGTGGCCGCAAAGTGGGCCCCTTCGCAGACATAGGCTCTACACGAAACTTCATCAGTCGTGCTTGTGTGGATAGACTGCGCTTAGGGGACCAACTGCAGTAGCTTAGCAGAACTCTAGCTTCTACGCTAGCCAACCAACACCAAATGATTGTTAAAGACTATGTCAAGGACGTAGTCTGTTCCTTCTCTTATGGAGGAGGGGAAGTGAGACATAAAATCTCATTCCTCGTCAGCGACGAACTGCCCTTCGATATACTACTAGGCATGTACTACCTCGAGGTTGCGCAACCTTACTTTGATTGGGATAGGAAGGTGTTGATATACAAGTTGCCAAATGGTAGGACCGTAAGACTGCAAAAGTATAAGGCTAGCAATCTAGTGGAGAACTACGGCTGCATGTGTGCTTCCTCTTTCTATAACTACTACAAGCAAAATTGTGAGGAGGGCATGTATCTAGTTTTTGTCTCTGAGAAAGGGGAGGTCGTTAAAACACCCCCAGAGATGGAATCGGTCGTCGCAAGATCTTCAGACCTTTTTGAGGAGCCCACAGGCGTGGTAGAAAGGGAGGTGGTCCATGCAATAGAGGTTGTCCCAGGTAGTAAGGTACCTAGAGGACGAATCTATAGGATGTCTCTTACGGAGTTGGATGAGCTCCGCCGCCAGCTCAAGGAGCTCACAGAAAAGGGATGGATTCGGCCTAGTACCTCCCCTTACGGTGTGCCATTCTTATTTGTCCCAAAGAAGGGAGGTACCCTGAGGATGTACATTGACTATACGGGCCTCAATGCCATCACCGTTAAGAAACGCGGAGCCCCTACCCCGCATCGACGACCTCTTGGATAGAGTGCAGGGATGCCGGTACTTCACCACAATAGATTTGAAGTCTGAATACCGTCAAATTGCCATTAGGCCTGAGGACCAGCACAAAACCGTATTTCAGACCAGGTACAGTCTGTACGAGTTTGTGGTGATGCCCTTTGGCCTATGCAATGGTATGTTCCAGCACGCAATGAACTGGATATTTCCCGATTATTTAGACAAGTTTACCGTCGTGTACCTCGACGATATTCTTATCTTTAGTAGGACTGTAGAGGAGCACGCTTAGCACTTGAAAATAGTGCTAGGTATCCTAAGACAGCACCAGTACAAGGTTAACTTGGAGAAACCAAGATCTTGTACTTGGGTCATGCAATCTCAACGGATGGATTGAGGCCGGATGATGCTAAGGTGGCCAGCATACGTGACTGGCCCAGACCTCAGACTGTTACTGAGGTCAGATTGTTTTGGGGGATGTCGGGCTACTATTGTCCATTTGTAAAGAACTATAGTACGATAGCTTCCCCATTAACAGATCTAACTCGACTAGACACCCCTTGGGAGTGGACTGAAGAGTGTGAAGCGGCCTTCAGGAAACTGAAGTATGCCCTAACACACTACGAGGTTCTTAAACTTCCGGATCCTGATAAGCCATTTGTAGTCACCACAGACGCTAGCCAATATGGGATAGGCGCGGTCCTTGTGCAAAAGGAGGGGACCAAGTGGAGACCTATCGAGTACATGAGCAAAACGATGTCATCTCAGAAACTAGCCAGGTCTACCTACGAGCGTGAGATTTACACCCTTTACCGAGCGCTGGTCCATTAATGACACTATCTCCTTGGCAAATTCTTTTATGTGAGATCTGACCATTAGACCCTGCGCTGGATCAAACACAACTGGTACTCTCTGACGCACTCAAGCGATGGATTCAAGTGATAGACATGTATGACTATCAACTTTATCCAATCAAGGGAGAGTACAACAAGGTAGTTGATGCACTCTCACGTCGGGCAGATTACTTGGGCGTGCAAGTGACTGAATTTGGCATATCTAATAATCTAACTCGATCTTTGGTGGAGGCCTATCAGCAAGACTCAGTTATGTCTGAGATCATCCGTAAGTTCAAAGAGAAGGATAAAGTAACTTCTGATGAATTTATGATGGTAGACACCTTGCTGTTTCTTGAAAAGGCAAGGAATAAAAGAGTGTGTGTTCCGAGTAGTGAGTCTTTGCGTAGTTTATTTATAGGTGAGTGTCACCATGCAATTGGACATTTTGGTTATAGGAAAACATCAGCTAGCCTAGTACAAAGATTCTAGTGGCCAACTATAATGCAAGATGCAAAAAAGTACGTTGAAACCTGCCAGGTTTGCCAAAGAGACAAACCTAGGACTCAGGCTGCGCTCGGGCTCATCAAGCCCTTGCCGATTCCTGAAGGTCATGGCCAGAGTGTGTCCATGGACTTGATGGATACTAAGGTGACCAGCAGGTTAGGAAAAAGGCACATCTTCGTTATAGTAGACCGTTTTTCCAAATATGCAAGACTAATCGCTATTGTAATGAGCCCAGACGTGATGATACTCGTCAACATTACTAATCCATATGATTATCAATCTGCTGATGAATGACAAACAATCGCAAATGTGTGATGATAGAATGAGGTGGGAATCATCCACAGACGAAGGAGGAGAGAGGGGGAATAGACAAAGGAGAGAGAAGAAGACAATAGCCCGCTTCTGCTTCGGGTCCCTCCTTCTCCTCACCAACTCATCAATCAATAGTCCGAATACAATGTCTGAAGTTCTTTCTCAATGTGCCACGTGGCACGTCAATCTGTCTGCATCAGCAACTGGAGAGTATCGTCATCAACCAGTTACGTATCCTCGATAACCACAATCTTGATCCCCTTCCGAAGTGACGAAGAATCAGAACAGCCTCATCAATCTCGCAGCCCGCCACGTCATCAATCATATACAGGTGGCAGCGGCCACGTCAGCAATGGCGCATGGCAGCTGCCACGTCAGCATGCCTAGAAGACCATCGCCAGCCAACCACTATGCCAGCCAGCAGCGCCTTGCCGTCCTCCTCCTATGCCAGCATAGAGCCAACGTCAAGCCAATGTCGCAGCGTCGCAGCGTCAATGTCAAAGTCAATGCGTGCAGCATTGACACAAGACCGAATGCCCATACAGCCAGGAAGTCAACTCTTAAGTAGCGTGGATGCGGGGTCTGGACCTCGGGTGCTGAAGTCCTGTACCGTCCAGATCTCGATGTGAATGAGGGCCCAGATTGGCCAGAAACTGTATTCCTCCCGCCCTGAATGTTGTCTGGGTACCTGTACACAACAAGTGAATGTATCCGACCATAGGCGTGGGTGCGGTACCTTTGACTCTACAGTTGACTTTGACTGTTGAATTTCCTTTGTGTCGCGTTCAGTCACACAGCCTCCTCGACAGTCTCAAACTGGGCATGTCTCGGTCACATAGCCCAGCACAGACAACTGAGTCTGTGTTTTTACCGGGGGCGAAGTTCTGAGCCCCGGTCTGCTGCTAAACAGGGTTACTGCATTCCTGCCGACCCAATTTTCGAGTTCCATCGCAGAAACATTTAAGACTTCAACCCACGTTCATAAGCAGAGACAATATCAGGAGCAGATTCAAGGAGTTCTCTTTTACTAAACCATCTGTCCTCAGATGGTGCTTGAGTCTTAAAACGTACCTTGAATTGCTTCTCGGGTCGTCCACGTGCACCTGTAGAGAAGAACCCATGTTCTAGAATTCGGTCCACTTCATAGATGGTCTATGGGGGAATTCATCTCCTTCTACGTAAGGTAGCAACTTGGACGCATGAAAGACAGAATAGGTCTTGAGATGGGGGGGTACATCAATTTTGTAAGACGGTCCCTCTGCATATCCAATCACTTTAAGAACTTCCTAGGGTCCAAAATAGACAGGCAGAAGTTTCTAAGACACATTTTCTTCTAGTGAAAACTCTTTAGACTTGACCCAAACCAGATCACCTTTGAACGTTGATGGTCGTCGATGTTTATTAGCTTGTTCGATCATCCGGTCCTGAGCTTTCTTTAGATTCTCCTTTACCTTTTTAATGTCTTCTTGAAACAATACTGCGTATTCTCGGGTCCTTGGAGGTAACCTAAGAAACTGTTCCCTTGTCAATACATCAATGGGACGCTTAGGTTTCCACCCTTTATGCAGTGCGTTAGGTGTTCGTCCTGTAGAGGTATGAACACTATTATTGTATGCACTTGCTATTTTAGGTAAGTTCTCATCCCAATCTATTTGATCGGGTCTTATATACATGCGCAGAAGTTGTTGGCACAAACGGTTCATTTGTTCACTATGTCCATTCGTTTCGGGGTGTCTACATGACGACATGGTTTGAGGTGTACCGTATGCCTCCATCAGCTTTTGCCATGGCATACTTGTGAACCTGGTATCTTGATCACATACAATGGATAAAGGGACCATACTCAGTAACCCATCGCATCTGAAACTTTTGGATCACAAGTTCCGTTTTCGCTTCTGCGGATAAGGTAATGAACATAGCATACTTAGAGAAACGATCCACGATCACCATCACTTGACTATTGCCATTTCGACTTTTGGTGAGACTCATGAAATCCATGGAGATAGACTCGCCTGGTTCGCTTGGAATTGGTAACGGTCTGAGAAGACCAAGTGGATTCTCATGTGAGGGTTTGTTTCTCTGACACACAAGACAAGTACGAACATAAGTTAGTACATCCTCTTTCGATCCCTTCCATTCAAAGCGTTCTCTAACTTCAGCGTAGGTTTTCTTGAAACCAAAATGACCTTCGGCGTCGTGACATTCCCCAATAAGCAGACTTTTGATTTCTTCCTGATGAGGAATACACAATCGTTGTTCAGTTTGGTCTAACAAGAAAAGCAAACCATCAGTTATCTTATAGTTGGGAAGTAGACTCGGGTCTTTCGCAAGGACATCCATGACAGGTTTCCATATAGGATCATTAACATAGCCTTGACGAATTCTATCTTTCATATCATTCCCAACATCTAGGTAAGAGACAATGGCACCAAAGAAATCACATCTTTAATGCATCTGCAACCACGTTAGACTTACCTTTGATAGTGTTCAACTCAAAATCAAAAGTATCAATGAATGCAGACCATCGTACTAGCTTATCAGAAAGCCTAGGCTGTGTCTTTATCCACTTCAGGGTAGACTGGTCTGAATACACAGGAAAGTGTCTCCCTAATAGATAGTGTTTCCAGGTGTCTAAGGCACAGACTATCGCATACAATTCCCTTTCATAGGTAGAATTCACAACCTTTTCAGATGGCAATCGTGCAGACATAAACTCAATCGGTCTGTAACCGTTGTCGTCGTTCTATTGAAGAACCGCGCCAATCCCATACTGACTTGCATCAGTTGTGACAATAAAGGGAAGAGATGGATCAACAATTTTCAGAACAGGGTAGTGAGTCACAGCGTACTTTACCTTTTTGAACGAGGACTCATAATCCTTGTCCCACAACCAGATCGTTCCTTTCTTTAACAATCTTCTCATTGGTGCAGCGATCAATGAGAAGTTCCTGACAAACTTCCTATTGTAGCTCGCCAAGCCAAGAAAAGATCGTAACTCAATTACAGACTTTGGTTGTGGCCAGTCTCTAATTGCTGATATTTTCTTTTCTTCAGGCCCGAGGCCATCTTGGTTCACTATATGTCCTAAGTATAAAACTTCAGACTTAGCGAACTCAGACTTCTTCGGGTTGATTTTGAAGTTGCCTTCTCGCAACTTACTCAAAACCAGACGAAGATGCTTCTCGTGTTCTTCTAGTGTTTTACTATATATGAGAATGTCATCCAGATAGACGATGACGAACTGATCCAACCATTGACGAAATAACTCGTTCATTGACCGTTGAAATGTAGCAGGAGCATTAGTCAATCCGAAGGGCATGACCATAAACTCGCAATGCCCATACCTAGTCCGGAAAGCAGTCCTGTGCTGATCTGCGGGCTCCACCTCGATCTGATGCTACCCAGACTTCAGATCAATTTTATTGAAATACTTGCATCCCTATAGTTGATCAAGTAAATCGTCGATGCGAGGGAGTGGTTCGGCATTCTTGATAGTGACGACATTCAACCCTCCGTAGTCAATACATAGACGTAATTCACCTTCCTTTTTAGGCACAAACAAGACAGGTGCTCCATAAGGAGATGAACTAGGGCAAATCCATCCCTTGTCAGTAAGGTCCTGCAGTTGTTTCTATAACTCCTCAAGTTCCCTGGAAGACATTCGATAGATAGGGCCCTTAGGAATTTTACTACCCGGAATAATCTCAATAGTGTGCTTTATAATACGTCCAGTAATTCCGATGGGTTCTTTCTGCAGATCCTTATATTTAGAGAGAAAACTTTCAATCGTCGGAGGACAGGAAGAAGAAGACTCACCGACTTTCTTTACCAGCACCATCATAACTTCCTGTTCCAACTTTTTCTTAGAAACCATTGAACGAAAAGCTGGATAACTCATACAGCAAAAGGATAGACTTGAGTCAGAGCCAGACTTATGATATAATTTAATTGGTTTCATTTCTGATKGCGCATCTTTGAGTTGCACAATCTTGTTTTTGAAATCAATGTCCGGGTTGGCTTCTTCGTGCCAGTCCATACCCA
Organism: Chara braunii; assembly: GCA_003427395.1. Taxonomy (NCBI): domain Eukaryota; kingdom Viridiplantae; phylum Streptophyta; class Charophyceae; order Charales; family Characeae; genus Chara; species Chara braunii. The sequence continues at coordinate 736,381 of BFEA01000391.1, read as the reverse complement.
GAATGATATCAAAAGGTAAATTCTTTTCTATGAGGAAGGATAATTCATGCACAATCTTTTTTCCTTCCCTCGTTCGAAACTGACACTTAATACGATAAACACACTAAGAGACAGTGATCGTACTCTTGTCTGCTATCATAGACATTATAGGTCGAGACAAGTCTTTTACCTTCATGCCGAGATGCAACTTACGGATTGCTTTCTCGGAGATGTAGGACCTCGTTGATCCTGGATCCAACATCGCACCAACTCGCGTTCGTGCGATCTCAACATCTGCAAACAACAATTCGCCCTTAGTCTTCGCTTTTCGAGCCCATGAGCCACGTAATGCTAGCAATTCGTTACCTAGCTTATCAAGGGAGTCTTCCAGAGAGACAGAACACAAGACAATGTCGAGGAGATCTGGATCATGGGCTAAGGAAGAATCATCCTCTGCCATTTGAGAAGAAGGGTAGGAAGGGGTCGTAGGCGCTTTACCTGTCTGTTCGTTCTTACCCTTAATCTAAGTAGCAGCAGATGCTACTCCTACTGGCTGTTCGCTTTTAAGTTCCGGATCATAGGGCAGTAGGCGATCACATGTCCCGGTGTGCCGCACTTGAGACATTGCGCATTGTCCATGCGCTCCTGCTAAGTCTTTCTGGTCATACCCATTTCCACCCATGGCTTCCCATCAACAATGCCAGGGTGTCATGGAAACGCTCTTTGTTTCTTCCCTACTGTCCTTGGTGGCCCTCCCTTATTGGCCACAACAGCAGTGACTTCCCCCTTCCCGGAGTCACTGTTGTTATCATTCTCTTCGTTCGGCCGCTTTTCCACCATGTCGTCGTCAAAGACGACAAGTGTGTGGTCTTTGCGCTTCTATCGCCAGAGAACTCGTTTCCCGTTGTATTATCTACCTCCTCCTCCAGATTTAACTACAGCTGCATAGGAATTCTTGACTTGAGAAGTCATTTGTTCCCTTTGCAGAGCGAGGTCACGAAATTGCCTGTAGTTGTACTTACCGGATTTTGCTTCGGTGACTAAGTGTCCACAGATGGGCTCAGGCAACGAGCGGGAATAAATGTACAACACTTGGCTGTCCTGCAAGTTCAATCCGGGAGCTTGCAACAATCGGTCAACTTCACGGGACAAAGCCTTAACTGACGTCCAATGCTTTTGACCGATTGATGTCAACTCGTCAAAGGCCTTGTCGGTCGTTGTCTTGTCAAGGAAACAGTCCCTGGTTTTCGCCAAGAACTGTTTCAGTGTCAGAGTCTTCGCCCACTCACCTATGTCTTCAAAACCCGCAGCATTGGCCTCGGCCAACACCCATTGCTTGGCCTCACCACCCATGCAAGAAGTGGTGAACGCGACTTGGGACTCCGGCTCGATCGGAGCGGTACTCACATACGTTTGGATTTTTGCAATCCACAGCAACAGACTTTCTTCTTTCTTGTTGCAAAACGTAAACGACAACTTCATCTTCACTTTTTCTTCCTTCTTCGGTTTTTCTGGTTCACTTGTCTTTTCTGGAGTAGATTTAGGAGTAGATTTAGAAGAATGAGAACATTGAGGAGTAGATGGTTGACTTGATCCATTTCCATTCGATCCATTTCCATTTGTCTTTATCACAGGACCAGCAGACTTTATTGCGTCCCCCATCAACTTTTTTACTTCTTTCTTCTCCTTCTTCTCTTCTTGTTCTTCTCCTCCATGAATCTGATTCTTACCTTTCACAATATTAGCAATTGTTCTCAATCCAACAGCGATTTCATCCAACTGATTCTGCTGTCTATTAATCTTCTCTTCTAGAAAGGTAAGGTATGTCACAATGTGAGCCAACGTTTGTGACATGTCAGTCTGTTCACCTACTTTTGTTCCTATGACTTGCCTGATCTCCTTAACTCTTTGTCCTCTTCGTTGTTCCTATACTCTTCTTCGGGATACTTCTTCTTTCTTTCTTTCTTTCTTCCGCAGCCAAAGCATCTCTTAGCTGCTGGATATTAGAATCAATCGATTCTTCGCTTACTTTTGGTTTTACTTCCCCCTTACGAGTAGCTTCCATGATCTGTTCCAGTTGCTTCAGAGCAAACTGGTCGAGAGCCTGTCGCCCTTGCGCAATTAGTTTGGAGGCGTCTGTACCGGCTGCCACAACCTCCACAGCCGTGATAGACTTCTTCAGGCGGTCTTCAACCCCCTGAAGATCGAAATTATCACGGATGTGTTGCTCGGCATCCGGTCCAGACAGTCGTACCTCAATCAGAAACTGACTCCAGAAAGCCAATAGTTCCTCTCTCTTCGTATCAGCCTGTCCCCTTGTCCTAAGTTCAGACGGTCCTTCCCCAACGGGAAGTGCAATTGGAATAGGGAACAAGAAAGTGGTCACAAATCTCGTCAAGATAGACTGTTGCAAAGATTTCCAGAAGTAAGACATTTTGGGAGAACAAAAACAGGAAAATTCGTTGGCCAGATTATCCTACCGCAAAATAAACAACAAGAGACAATAATTTAACGGTCACCTGTCCCAACACTCTGTCTGAGTCAAAATAATAATAATAATAAGGAACAAAAGTTTTCTAATTCTATTTGCTGTTCTGTTTTCAATGTGATGACATCCTACTCTATCTCAGGTACGGTGACTCCAGGCCAGCATGATCATCAACATACACAAGTGAGTACACAGGCACACAACACAGCCAGACAACAGGTAAGTCCGCCAACAAAATCAATCAATAGTTAGAGTTTTCCCCCTCTTGCTGTTTCGTCCTCCTTTGTCCTGTGTGACCAGCACCCAATCTGACGTTCAGCACCACAGCCACGTCAGTCTTCTTGCCGTGCCGCTTCAGTCATCAGAATGCTGTCCTCACTTAGGCACGGTCGTGCCTGCCACGTGTCACCCCTGGCCTGCCAACTCAGCAACTCGATGAGTATGCCAGGTCAGCAGGTCTAATCAATCTTGTCAATGGGGTGCACGTCAGCAATGTATGCTGAAGTCGAAGTATCGGCCTGCCACGAACAACCTGCCACGTGTATCCCCTGGAGTGCCAACACAGCAGCACCTCTGTCTGCCACGTCAACACCGTAATTCAGTCAGCATCATCGAGGGAGTACACGTCAGGAGCGGTACCAACTCGCCACGCAAGCCAGGTAATTGAATATGACACTGCCACGTCAGCCTCCTATCTCACCGAATGGTGACTGAGCAATGCCACACCATCAATCTGCTATCATCCACCGGCCACGTCAGCGATATACCAAGGCCACGTCAGAATCTGACGTGCGTTGTCTTGTCAGCCTCTTCAATGTAGATGCCACCACTTGTCGTTGTCGTGTCGGTCACCTTATCAGAAGATCTGCTCCGATACCAAATTGCAATGAGCCCAGACATGATGATACTCGTCAACATTACCAATCCATATGATTATCAATCTGCTGATGAATGACAAACAATCACAAATGTGTGATGATAGAATGAGGTTGGAATCATACATAGACGAAGGAGGAGAGAGGGGGAATAGACAAAGGAGAGAGAAGAAGACAATAGCCCACTTCTGCTTCGGGTCCCTCCTTCTCCTCACCAACTCATCAATCAATAGTCCGAATACAATGTCTGAAGTTCTTTCTCAATGTGCCACGTGGCACATCAATCTGTCTGCATCAGCAACTGGAGAGTATCGTCATCAACCAGGTACGTATCCTCGATAACCACAATCTTGATCCCCTTCCGAAGTGACGAAGAATCAGAACAGCCTCATCAATCTCGCAGCCCGCCACGTCATCAATC
>BFEA01000391.1:691883-706366 GCA_003427395.1 Chara braunii | reverse complement strand
GTTTCACTCCCGCCGTCCTAAATTCGAGGTCCTCCGAGAACACCCTAACTCAAGGCAGGACCTTTGCCCTTTCTTTCCCTCTCATAGGCGTGTACTATGTCGGGAGCGGTTTCCAAAAGCTCTGTTCTTGTGAACCATCGGTCGTCCTCGGGTTCCTGGTATGGGAACCGAACTTTATACTGCTTCTGGGGACGACCTCAACCTCCTGTCCTAAACACGTCCTCTTCCCCTATGTGATCTAATATCATATGCACCATCCATCTGGCGGAATCATCGATCTCCTAGAAGGGAATCATCGATCCATCTGGTGCAGGGTAACAACTTAGATGCATGGAAGATTGGGTACGTGTGGAGGTGTGCTGGAATCTCTATAGTATATGACGGGCCGTCCTCTCCTCCTTTGACTTCTAGGACAGGCCACGGTCCTCTATACGCAAGTAAGAGCTTTTGCGAGATGTTTTCCTCAGGTGCGAACTCCTTTAACTTGACCCAGACTAGATCGACTACCTGAAACTGTGAAGGTCGGCGATGCTTGTTAGCTTGCTCTATCATCCGAGGTTGGGCCTTTCTCAGATTGTCTATGACCTTAGCGACTTCCTGCTCATGCTGTAACGCAAACTCTCGTGTGTCGGGTGGTAGTCTGTGTATCTGGTCCCGGTTTAGTCCCTCAAACGGTCGCCTTGGTCTAAAGGACTTATGTAGCTCGTTCGGAGTCCTGCAGGTAGCTAGATGAACACTGTTATTGTAGGCACTTGCTACTTTGGGAAGCATCTCATCCCAGTTTATCTGATCTGGTCTAATATACATTCTAAGTAGCTGTTGCAAGATCGTATTCATCTGCTTTGTCTGGCCATTAGTCTCTGGGTGTCGTCCTGACGACATCAACAACTTAGAACCATAGACTTTCATAAGATCCTGCCAATTCTAACTAGTAAACCGCGTGTCTCTATCACTGACTATGGACAGCGGCATGCCATGCTCGCTTACCCAGAAATCGAAAAACTTACTAATGACTAAGTCTATACGTGCTTCTGAAGGCAGGGGAACAAAACTGCATACTTGCTAAATCTATCTACTATGACCATGACTTGAGTCTTAACGTGCCTACTTTTGACCCCCGGTATCCATGAAGTCTATAGGAACCGAATCTCCGGGTCCGAATGGAATAGGCAAGGGTCTAAAAAGACCTAGAGGGGCTCTAGTTGTAGTCTTATTACGTTGACGCACCTTGCAGCTGCGCACATACTCTATGCAGTCTGCTTTCATTCCTGGCCACTTGTATGACATCATCAGGTTAGCTTAGGTCTTCTGCCTTCCGAAGTGTCCTTCCGTATCGTGGCATTCCCCCAGAATCAGGCTACGGATTTCTTCATTATTGGGGACACATAGTCTGTTAGCGACGTTGGTCTTCCCGAACATTAGCCCGTTCGTGGTCCGGTAGTGTGGCTCACTATCTGGGGCTTCCCTTACTCTTTTCAGCAGCTCACTGTAGACCGGGTCCTGTGCATAGGCATCTCTCACTTTCTGCTGCAGATCGGCCCCTATGTCTAGGTAATGCACTATTGCACCGAAGTAATCAAATCTCCTACTTAGCGCATCAGCTACCACGTTATACTTGCCTTTGACAACTTTCAACTCAAAGTCATACTGGTCTATCTCAGCAGCCCATCTAGTCAACTTGGGCGTCATCTTGGCCTGTGTTTTTAGCCATCTAAGAGTCTCGTGGTCTGAGTAAACCTTGAAGTGCCTCCCAAGCAGGTAGTGTTTCCAGTGCTCTAGAGCCTGCCTAAGAGCGTAGAGTTCTCTTTCATATATTGATGCCGCGACTTTCTCTGAGGGCAGCCTGGCTGACATAAACTCTACGGGCCTATAACAGTTGTCGTCATCTTGTTGTAAAACGACACTTATGCCATGCTGACTCGCGTCTATAGTAACAACGAATGGTAATGCTGGATCAGCGACTTTGAGGACACGGTACTCTATCAAAGCCTTATTCAATTTTTTGAAGGCTGACGAACAATCGTGGTCCCACTTCCCGATAGTCTCTTTCTTCATAAGTCTACGAAGGGGAGCAGCGATCGTGGAAAAGTTCCTCACGAACGTCCTGTAGTAGTTAGCCAGTCCTAGGAATGAGCGCAACTCTGTCAGCGTCTTAGGAGTCGGCCAATCTCTGGTGAATGCAATCTTCCTATCCTCAGGCCGAATGCCATCGCTGTCTAGTACATGGCCTAGGTATAGGACCTGTGTCTTGGCCCATTCGCACTTCTTCGGGTTAATCTTGAAGTTAGACTCTCTCAACTTGCTTAGAATCTGTCGCAGGTGGCCCTCATGTTCCTCGAGGGTCTTGCTGAACCCTAGGATGTCGTCTAGGTAGACCACGACGAACCTATCTAGCCATGGTCTAAACAAGTTGTTCATGCAACACTGAAATGTAGCTGGTGCATTAGTAAGTCCAAACAGCATCACTATGAACTCGTAATGCCCATACCTTGTCCTGAACGCCGTCTTATACTGATCGTCAGGATGCACCTCTATCTGATGGTACCCCGATTTCAGGTCTATCTTTGAGAAGTACCTGCATCCCTGCACACGATCTAACAAGTCATCTATACGTGGCAATGGCTCCACATTCTTAATTTTGATGGCATTAAGTCCCCTGTAGTCTATACACATGCGAAGCGCTCCCTCCTTCTTTGGGACAAACAGAACAAGTGCGCCAAACGGTGGCGAACTAGGCCTGATCCATCCATTTTCTAGGAGCCCATCTAACTGTCTGCGAAGCTCCTCTAACTCCTCGGGAGACATCCTGTAGACTGCCCCCTTAGGCGTTCTACTGCCAGGTTCTATCTCTATACGGTGCTGGATTGGTTTGGGCACTACTCCTGAAGGTGCTTCAGACAAGTCCTTATACTCTTCCAACAAGCTGGCGATAGAAGGATGGATCTTTTCCTCTTCCTTTGGCTGATCAGAAATCAGCCTAACCTAGGTTACAAACACCTGCTCTTTGAGCTGCTCCTTTCGTACAAGTCTGGCGAATGCCGGAGCGCTGAGGCAGCAATGGGCGAGGGGATTATCTACCCCAGACACATGAAACAGGCGGACTTGCTTGACTTCGCCTGACGCACTAGGGAGCCTGCACTCATGCTCTTTAAGGTGAAGTGTGGCTCCCACTGCCTCTCCCCAATCTGTGCCTAATACAATATCAAACGGGAGACTCTCTACTACGAGGAGGGTCAAGGAGTGCAGTACTTTCTCTACCTTCCCATCTTTCTCGAGGCGGAAGTAGGCGTGGACCCCCTCGACATACTCTTCGGCGCGCATCCTACTGTTGTCTACGAGGATGCGGACTACATGTTCTTCTAAGCGTTAGACTTTTAGATTTAGCTTTAACTTCTTCAGCGCTTTACGACTGATATAACTCCTAGTCGCCCCACTGTCTATCAAGGCTCCTACTCTAGTTCTAAATATCTCTATGTGTGTGAGGATCAGTTGTCCTTTACTATCCTTCTTCATCTTGGCCCAGGCTTGCCTCCTCTCTCTCAACTCCTCAGCTAAGCCTGTAAGGGAAGCATCTAGAGAGACCCTAACACAAGCAGTCTCTGGACAACCTACTAGACGCCGGCCTGCAGCCTCTTCCATGGAGATATGTGGAGTGGGAGACTCTACTTCGCGGGCACGCTCAAATCCACATACTCCTAGGGTAGGGGCAGTTGCGACCCCTACCGGCGGCTGTCTTTTGCTGCCCCAATTGCAGCACGGTCCCTATACTTAGGACAAAATTTTATAATGTGGCCTGGATCCCCGCAGAATACGCATTGAGAGCTATTGATGAGTTCTTGCCATACTTTTTGCTCTATGCTCAAATAATCCCAGGGTCGGCCCTCGGGTCGGCCTGGGTGCCACCATCCTTGTCTGGGAGGTGACCGATTAAAACGTGAACGATTAGACGGGGGACCTCCCCTTCCTCCCGCTTGACAGTTGCCATTGCCGCCAACCCCCGGACCGCCCTGTCCTCGGCCATCCGGGGCCCGACCGTTCTGGCCAGACTTTTGTCCTCCTCCTTGCGGCCTCCCCCCGACCGTGACAGCAGCGTAGGTTCTCCCCTGACCAGCGCTACTGTCCTGCTCCTCTAGTCCCCACTCAATCGCAGAGTAGGGAACCTCGTTTGCACCACCTTCCTCCATTGTTAGTATTAGACTATCTTTGGCCTTGATTTGGTCGGAGATGGTGCGTCCCTTCCACGTTTTTCCCTTTGACAAGTCCTTGTGCCAAAACGTGGTAACTGGCGATGCTTGGGCGGCAAATGCTACTGCCTCACGACTAAGAGTATCATAAGTCATGCCCTGCTGATTCTTCTTCTCAAAGAAGTGTCCCTGAATATTTTCAGGCAGGGCACGGTAGAAGAGGTTAAGAAGTTGGGCATCCGTTACTCCATGCCCAGGGACCGCAATCAATTCATCCATAGCAGACTTAAGCACATGCACACTCCTCCACTGGCGAGTGTGTATCATTTGGAGTTTGTCGAAGGCTTTGAGCCCCCACATCACATCAGAAAATCTCTCTCGAAGCGATTTCAGAAATTCGGAGAGGGGCGTTAGTCTAGAATAGGTGACCATATCATTCTCGCAATTTGCAGCACGGGCGAGCGACCTAGCAAAGCTGGTCGCCTCATCTCGAAGAACCTGGAAGGCCACCAAAATGTGGTCCTCAGGTGTGACTCCTTGTAAGTAGAGATAGGAGTGCACGTTGGCCTCCCAGTTATCGAAATTTTCCCCCTTCTTTCCACTGAAGGGTTCGGGGAAACGGACCTTGACTTTCTCAAGGCGTGGTGGGGCCGGCTCCTCTTCCTTAGGAGTCGCTAACTTGGCGCCTTCAATGGCGCCAGTGCAGAATTCTTTTGTCTTACTAATTGCCAGGTGGACCTCGTCCACCAGGTACTTCATCATATCAAGCGCAAAATATTTAAACCCAGCATGTATTGCATATATCTTTACTTCTAAGTTGTGGATGTACTGCATCTGCTCACGATGTGCAATTAGTAGAGACTCCACACTCTGGGTGAGGGTATCGAGTTTAGTGCCTATCTCAATCTCTCCCCTGATCTTCCCCATCCTGGTCTCCGCCGCTTTCAGGTCCCTTTCTGCTCGCTCTGCCGCCTCCAAACACCTAACTTTCTCTTGGGACATACGCCACTTCCATGCCCTTTGTTGTTCCTCTTGTTTCGCCTTTCTCCTCACCGGGTCCCTTTCTGCTTCCAACTCCCTTCTCGCCGCCTCTCTCTCTGCTTGGGGTATGGCCAATTCTGCCTCCCTATCTTCCTCCAGCTCCAAGTGTGCGGTCCACTCTTGTGTCAACTTCTCAATCTGCTCCTCCTTACTCGTACTAGCTTAAGCTTTTCTTCTTTCCAATGGCTCCTCTTCTTCTACCACTTCTTCTTCTTCTTCTTCTTTCTCCACCTCCGCTTATATAGCCACCATTTTCTCCTCCTGCTCCTGCGTCCACTTCCTCATTTCCTCCTCCAGCTGCCTCTTCTTCGCCTCTTGCTCCTCCAGCAAGGCCAACATCTTGGCTTGCTTCATCAACTCCCTCTTCTCCATCCTTTCCTTCTTCTCTCGCAGAATGGCGGCAGCATTCTCCTCCTGCTCCTTGCTGTAGGGGTAGTGCTAGTTCCTGACCTGAGGGTCACCATGGTGATAGTGCACAATCAGCAACGATTCCGCGCCTCAACACGTAGACCAAACATGTTAACTTTTATCGAGGGGTCTTGACTCACTACTCGGGCTAGACTCACGGTTCTATGACGACAATCACGGAGTCCGACTGTGCTGGACAGATCTGAAAGGGAGATATGACTGACTGACTTTGATAGACTTGACGCCAGCAAGTACCAAGGTGAAGGTGCACATCCATGGGGTAAGGGATAGGCGAGGGCATGGAGAGATAGTACCGGTAATCTTCTCGCTCCAGCTGGGTTGATGCTCCGATCAACGCTCTTGGTCAACTCGCCGATCAATGCTCTTGGTCAACCCTTGGTAAACACCCGATCAACGTTGGTCAACCCGTGGTCAATGTTGGTCAACTTTCGGTCAACGTTGGTTAACTCCCCTGGTCAACCTTCCAACCTTCCGGCTATGGTGGACCTTCTTCTTCTTTGTCAAAACCTTTGTCTTCTTCACCTTGGGTATGGCTGACATTGTCTCCCTCTTCGTCACTTTCTTCTTCCTTCTCTCCACGTCTATCTCTTTCTTCTTACTGATTGTCTTATTTCCTGAGCTTGGCAGCTATGGCTGTCGTCCCTCCTCCTCTCTTCCTTTCTCTCTCTCCCTCTCTCTCTCTCTCTCTCTCTCTCTCTGCCGAGCTCCCGCTACGGCGGCTTTCTCCTTCCTCCAACTCGCTGCTGTAGCTTCAACGTCGACAACGGGAACCAGCTCTGATACCAATGCAATCAGACTCGACTCTGGACTTGCTCACAACATGCACACATGAGAACCGATGGCAAACCAAACTCGTGAACTCAGAATCTTGCTTTTAAACTTTGTTCAGAACAACTGTACAATTTGCGGCTATGGCCGCCGAACACTATCTCTACCACCAGCCTCACTCTTCCTCACCCTCACATGCACGCACGTACGAGGATCTCCCTGAATGTCCACGCTGCACAGACACACACACTCTGTATACCCCGTCTGCACCAACAGCTGAGTGGCTATGGCCGCCGTCGTCTTCCTCCTCCTAGCAATGGCCGCCGGTGTCCCTGTCTCGCTGGTTTGCTATGGCCGTTCTCTTCTTCACAGCCCACTTCTTCTCCGGGCACCTGCAGTCCACGCACAAGATACCAAGGCAGCTCTTCCTCATGGCACACAGGCGAATGAATGAATGGCTGGACGCTGCCTCTTTATTTATACTTCTTTGGAGGTACCCGCGCCTGCCTCAAAACGTGTGGGCCTGGGCCAAAACGTGTGGCCCAGGGAAGTTTCCAGACGTTTGGCCTTCTGGGCCAAAACCTGTGAAACCCACAGTGTGCTCCAGAACCTTCCCCACGTGCAGCACCTACCCTTGGTACTTGCTGGCTGGACTGTCCTACGACCTTCTAGACTATACAGACCTACAGACAGATTGCAGTCCTCAACACACTTCGTAGAGACTTCTAGAACAGACTTCCTAAGCCTATCGGTAACAGACGTAGCTGCTAGTCTACAGACCTAGGGATCAAGTCCTGCTGCCCTAACTACAGACTAATCTGGGATGTGGAACAGGTCTAGGGATCAACTCCTACTCAGCACACAGGGTCTATGTACAGGTATAGGGTAGGTCTAGGGATCGAATCTCACTCAGCACACGGGATCAATGTACAGGGTTATGGCACAGGTCTAGGGATCGAATCTCTGTGACTGCAATGTCAGGTCAACTGGGTGAAACCGTTTCACACATATGAAAGTGTCGAATTTTGGCCTTTGACGAATATTCAGGCCCGCCTTCACTTAGGGCGGGCACTTGGCTTGCTGGGGGCCTTTGCCCAGAACATGTGATGTCTGATAGGGCCCCGAAAAAAAGACAAATTTGCACTGGAGAGAGGGAAAAAAATCCGAATTTCCAAAAAGACAAAAAATCCACATTTCACAGCAAGGAGAGTTGTGATTCAGGTCGGAAAAGTCCGGATTCACCCTAACCGCTCCGGTACCAACTGATTAAAAGGGCCTTTACCCGATTCAGCCCCTGACTGACGGGTGCAGCACAGTGGGGTCACTCGCCCAGAGCCCCAACTCGTGAAAAGCAGATGAACAGGCATTTTCTCTGGGTCAAAAGTCACATCCCAACTAAAGTAAAAGTCAATGCTAAAGGTCACAGTTGTGTCCCTGGACGAACAGTTGTAATATTCAGATATGGGAGTCACATCTGTTCATCCAGGGGGTGTGCAGGTAATGTCTGCTCGAGCAGTAGATGTGTCTGTTCGTGCAGTATGTGTGTCTGTTCGCGCAGTAGATGTGTCTGTTCGTGCAGTATGTGTGTCTGTCCGAGCAGTAGGCGTGTTTGTTCAAAGGAAGTTCAAAGGATAAAGTCCCAGTCAAGATTCGATTCAAAGGGAGAGTCTAAATTCAGGCATCAAGTCCAAAATTCAGGCCAAGATGGCCGCAGCAGCAGCAGACCCCGAAGGGAAAGTACTGGGACACACACCATGCAGAGGTCTGGGACTGAGGAAGGCCCAAAGGTGCCGATGCAGACCTCGCAAAGGGAGGCCAGCAGTATAAAGAAGCAGGCCAGCCTCCCTTGAGGACAGATCCCCAGTGGCATTCTGGCGTGGAAGTGCTGAAGGCACTTGTGCGCTGGCTGGCTGGGTGGGCGCTGGCAGGAGAAGCTGCGCTAAGAGAGGAAGAAGGCTGGGCGCTGGTTTGCAAGTAGCAGCCATAGCTGCCCCAACTACTGTAGTTAACGTAGTTAGAGGGTTAGTAGTTAGTCTTCAGTGAGTAGCATTCAAAGTAGATTCTCGTAGAAGGAGTGTGCATCCATGATGAGGGAAGAGAACTGAGACAGAGATCTTGGGGGAGAGAGAGAGGAAGGGGCAGGTGTACGATGTTGGCTATGGTGGAAACATACCTGTTCTGCGTTTGCTGAGAGGTGGTGCTGGTTGAGCCAGGCCCCACATTGCGGTTGTATGAGAGGGAGAGACAGATCGCACTGTTGGTTCTTGAACTCGAGATACTCTTGTAATGTGTTGGAGATAATATAAGCTGCGCATCTTGGTTCACATCTCATCTCTACTTTGTGCCATGTGTTGGTTCATAATCTGTATGATTGGTAACGTGGCATGCATTGTGATACACTCTGGCAAGTTGTGGACAGTCAGGTCCCTTGCAAACTTGGTATCAGAGCAGTACTTGTTGCACTCACTGCGCTGGCATGAGCAAGACCGGCGAGAGGAGGAAGAACGCTGGCTTGATGATGATGCTGGCGATGGTGGAAAAGTGAGAGGACGTGGATTGGGATAGGGGAGAGGAGTAGGCTGAAGAGGAAGGGGCAGAGAGGGTACTTACCTGGAGTGCTGGAGTGCGGGGTGACGAGGAGCCTCCATCGACGACAGCAGCGAAGAGAGAAGAACCCCTCAAACCCTTACCTGGCTGCATGAGTGTGTGTGTGCTGTACCTCTACTCCTCTACCCCTCTGGAGGTCGCTGCTGCTGCTGTCCATCCAAGGTCTGGTCTGGTCTGAACGTCAGGACACAGTGTCTGGTCACATCAGAGTCAGGAGTGGTCAGAGTCCTGTCTGGTCCTCTCTTCTACCCCTCTGGTTTGATATCTGTAGGAGGTGGTAGTAGGTAGGAGAGCGCTGGTTGGTAGTGGCTGATTGCCACGTCAGGGTGCAAACATGACATAAGGCAAAATCATCTGGGCAGCGATAATCTGTGTGACCGAAGTACAGCCCAGGCATCTGGCGCAGTATAGACTCCAGCTTCTCCCTGCGTAAGGGGACAAACAGCGAAGGTTAATACAAAAAGAAACAGCCAGATCAAGAAGAAAGAAAGCGAAGTCCTAATTAAGGAGGAGACAGGCAGCGTAAAAAAAAAAAGGAGACGAAGTTCTATTGAAGTTTTTCTGTTTAAAATTCGTTATTTTTGAAACAGCGATTCCAGAGTGTAAAAAAAAAAAGCATCCCATCCACGGCAGACAAAGTTCAGTAGTAGCTTGGGGGTAGGCTCCTGGTGGACCGGCGGAGGATCACCTGTGTTGTCATCCACCATGGATGACTATCCCATGCAAGGATTACTGGCCCTTTCTGTTTAGTTGGGGGCCCTCTTCAGAGTCTTCTTTCCCCTGGGTTTCGAGAGAATCTGCACCTCCCGAATGATGATGAGATCTGGTGCTGTGAAGCCAGGGCCCACGCCTGCAGAACAGGCTGAGGTGGAACGCTGCCAGGCTGAAAAGAAGAAAGAAAAAGAAGAAAGAAAAAGACAGAAAGAAGAAGAAATAAAGAAGAAAGTGCAGATAGAAGAAGAGAGAATGAGGAGAGAAATGAGAGAAAAGTTAGAAAGGGAATTGAAGGAGGAATTGCAGACTATAGAAGCAGAAGAAGAGCCCGATGATGAAGGAGACAGACTCATCAGGCGGCAAACGGAAAGGGGAGAGACTAGCCAGACAGGTGGGGAACTCCAGGTTAAACCGGTGGATTGGTATGACCAATATGCCTATTCCGGTGACCTAATTGAAGAGACGGAGGAGGAAAGAGATACATTCGTTGCAAAACTGGCATCCATTAAGGATCAAAGGGAAAAGGAACTCTTGCTAGAGGAAAAGCGTGCAGAATTGCATATGCAAATGTTAGCAGCAAAACGGCAAGAACTGGACGAAAGGAAAAGACTGCAAATCGAGGGCGCAAGGCTACAAAGAGAATTGCAGGATCGAAAGGATAAGCAAGCTGCAACAGAAGAAAAACTAGCCCTCTTAACAGAAACAGTCCTACATACGAAGCAAGAGTTAGAAGCAATGAACAGAACTTTGCAGAAAGTTGAGACCCACCAATATGAGTTTGAGGGAGTTTGGAACACCTTTCTACAGAAGTCCGCAAAGGATGTTGATCAGCACATACAGTTATACATTCAGAAATTAGACAATCACATCACCCAGACCTTTACTCCGGCCGTGATTGAGAAGATAGTTCGTGGCAGCGGCGGAGGAGGAGGAGATGGAGATGGAGACGAAGATGGGGGAGTTTACAAGAAAGGAAAGGGAATGTTGCGGGAAGACAAAGACACTGATGCAAGGAAAATCAGAGTTAAAGTGCCGTGGACCTACACCGGCAAGAGAGAGGAAAGTGTCTTACATTGGATTGCGGCCGTAGAGTCCTATGTGTACGGTCAGCGCATCCCGTATTGGGATAGAGTCTTGATGGCCACTCCGTGCATTGTTGGCGATCCAATGAGCTTTGCCATTTCGTTGCAAAAAGAAGCAAATTGCCAAACCAAGATCGAATATTCACAGCAAACAAGAATTGAAGATTTCTTTAAGGCAGTAAGAGAACGATTTGAAGATAAGAATCTGGCTCGCCGAACTTAAATGCTAATTTTAAATATTGCGGATCGGAAATGGAACAGTGCGTCTGCACTTAAAGCAACAATGGATGAATTCTTGGAATGCGCTGAACATGGACTGACTCCTACTCAAATCCTCAATAACTTCGCAAGAGCATTGCCTGACCCCCTCCGTACTCAGCTTTATCCCCGTACCAAGGACGAGGGGATGACCTACGAGAAGTTCAACAAAATCGCTATAGATCATGCTGACTTCTTGGCTGAAGTAAATTACTGTCATTATTGGAAGGATCTGCAAGCGGGTAAAAAGTGGCAGAACCGCACTATCTCAGGAAACATACCTGGGAAAGACAACCTTCTTCGAACTTTTGAAGAAGGAGGTGTTGAAACTCTCTCCTACGACCAAATAGATTATTGTCTGGAGGGAGGACCCAACAACACGGTAGTTTAGGAGGGGGACTACGCGGCTGTTGTAGCCCGCGGGGTAGGGCGACAAGGAAGAGGACGTGGCCGAGGAAGAGGAGGCCGCAGACGTGGTGGAAGAGGACCTGGCACCCAGAGGGGTGGTGGCGAAGGTAGCTACTACGTGGGTGGAAGGGGCAATGGTCCCTCACAAGGTGGCCATGGTTCATATTCTACCTGGGGAAGAGGAAGAGGCGCGTGGTATGGTACATGGGACAAGCCATATCCACCCCATCCAAGTTTGCCCGAAGGGGAGCCTTGGAAGAAATTGGGAATTACAGAGAAAGTTTGGCAAGATAGAAAGGTTGTTGATCAATGCCTCAAGTGTGGTGACCCCAACCACATTGTTCCCTTCTGTCCCGACTACAAACAACCAAAAGGGAACAGCCAGTAGGGGTTTCAGTTGCCTCTACCGAAACTTCAGATGTAGAAAAAAAAACATCCTCCCATCTGAAGGTTCCACTGGCAGAAACTGAAGAGGTAGACAGTCCCCACCTAGTACACTGTCCAGAGGTTGTAAGTGTGTGCACCTCTCTAGGTGGATCGCTGGCTGGCATGGGTGATGAGTTGGCCGCTCGTCGCCAAGCCTAGACTGAAATAAAGAAACGAAAAGGACAATTAATAATTGCAAATCTAGAAGTGAATAAAGTAAGAGTTGGGGGTATGATTGATAGTGGATCAACTCGCAACTATATTAGTAAGAAAGGGTTGCAAAAGTTGCGTCTCGGGCTTAAGGTAAAGCAATTGGCTAAGCCCGTGGTGAGTAAATTAGCTAATAAGTACAGTAACTGTAATGGATAGATATGTTGAAGGGGTTAAGATATACTTTCGGCTCGAAGCAGAGGGGAAGGTGAAACGTGTTCTCCACTCTCCGACTCTCTTGGTGGAAGATAATCTTCCTTTTGACATTCTTTTAGGTATGGATTGGGGTGAAGCTGCAGATGCGGATATCAAGTTAAGGGATCACGAGTGTTGGCTCCTAGTCCGCAGGGTGGAAAGAAAAGAATCCGCCTATTCCATGAATCTGGTAAGGAAAACAACTTAGCTCATTGTTGTATGAGTGCCCCTGCGTTCGTCCGCCATGTGAAAAGGTATAATTAGTATGATCAAGTTTTTATTGCATTTGTGTGCCCACTAAAGGAGGATGAAGCTAAAGAAGAGGCCAAGTCCCCAAAAGTTGAGAAAATTCTGGAAGAATCGCAGATGTGGCAGAAGCCAAGCGGTGTAGTTGAGAGACCGATCAAACATCGCATTGATATCATTCCAGGAAGTCAAATTCCTAAGGGGCCTACATATAGAATGTCACCTAAAGAGTTGGACGAACTACGAACCCAGCTTGATGAAATGCTGGAAAAAGGATGGATAAGGCCTAGCTCATCGCCCTACGGTGCGCTTGTGATATTTGTGTCGAAGAACGATGGCGGGGTACGCATGTGTATAAATAATAGAAGATTAAATGGTATAACAGTCAACAATGTTGAGCCACTACCGCGAATAGACGATTCGTTAGATAGGGTGCAGGGTTGTAAGTATTTCACAAAGATTGATTTGAAATATGGCTATCATCAGATTGAGGTAGAGCCAGAAGACCAATACAAGACTGCCTTTCGAACAAGGTATGGGCACTATGAGTTCATTGTGTTGCCCTTTGGTCTTACGAATGCCCCTGCAACTTTCCAAAGAACTATGAATTAACATTTTCGTGAATGGCTTGATAAATTTGTTGTAATATATCTTGATGATATTTTGATTTTCAGTAAAGATTTGAAAGAACATTGTGAGCACCTTCGACTTTAGCTAAATAAATTACGTGAGGCAAAGTTAAAACTAAACCCAAAGAAGCGTGAATGGGCTAAGCGTCAGGTTTTATATCTAGGGCATGTACTTGATGGTGATGGAATCAAACCGGAGGACACAAAGATTGCAACAATTCGCGATTGGCCTAACCCCCGCACTTTGACCAAATTGCGGTCGTTCCTTGGGCTAGCCAATTATTATCGAAAGTTCGTAAGACATTTCACGATAATTGCTGCACCCCTTCGGAGATTGCTTAAGAAAGAAACAATCTGGAAGTGGGATTTAGACTGTACAACCTCGTTTAAACGCTTGAAAAAATGTCTGATTAACTATCCGGTTCTAAAAGTCGCTGATCCTTCTTTGCCCTTTGTCGTCACAACCGACGCCAGTCAGTATGGGATAGGCGCTGTACTCCAACAGGACGATGGGAATGGATATAGGCCTGTTGAGTTTATGTCCCGACGACTGCCTAATGAGAAGGTCGCCGCTTGTACATATGAGAGAGAGTTGTTTGCTCTTCGGGAAGCCCTGGATCATTGGCGACACTATCTCTTAGGGCGCCATTTCAAAGTGTACTCGGATCATGAGACACTTCGCTGGCTCAAGACGCAGGCCCGGAAGACACCTAAGTTGACTAGGTGGGCCGCTGAGATTGATCAATATGATTTTGAGCTGAAGACAGTTAAGGGTAAGTATAACGTTGTCGCTGATGTGCTAAGTCGAAGATCTGACTTCTTCGGTGCCATTGTAACATATTTAGACGTGGGCACCGATCTACAAGAGAAAATTAGAAATGCGTATTCCACAGATGTTGTTTATGGCGCAATGATTAAACGAGTACAAGAAGCGCCACAAGAGTTTCCTAACTATCGTATTACACAGGGACTGTTGTTTGAAAGGACTGATGTGCATGACCGGCTTTGTATTCCGAATGTGGAAGAGATCAAGAGTTTGATCTTAGGGGAATGTCACGACACCGAGGGCCATTTTGGGTGGAAGAAGACTTACGGAACCCTTTTGCGTTCCTACACCTGGCCTCGTATGAAACCCGACTGTATTGCATATGTGCAGGGCTGTCAAGTGTGCCAAAGAAATAAGAGCACCACGCAACCTCCCCTTGGTCTACTTAAGCCTCTACCTATTCCAACAGGTCCGGGGGAGACTCTGTGTCCATCGACTTTATGGACAACAATATAAAAAG
>BFEA01000391.1:636763-660017 GCA_003427395.1 Chara braunii | reverse complement strand
CCTCTGGCCTTACCTTCTCTACCTATCGGGTACCCCTTGCGACGACATTGGTGAGTTGCCACGTCAGCAGACTACGTCAGCAGGACACGTCAGCAGGACACGTCAGCAGGACACGTCAGCAGGCCACGTCAGCAGGCCACGTCAGCGGACAAAGCAGGAATACCACGTCAGCAGGCCCCCGGCCTGGTACATGCTGTTGCGGTCACAGACAGCCATCATGGACCAGAGGCCCGGTGAAGCAGACGAGGCCTATCAGGCCCGGATGCTGGCTTGGAGTACCGAGACAAAGAAACGGGCAGATGACGCAGCTGCAGCAGCGAAGAAGAAGGCAGAGGATGCCGAGCAGGCACGTCTGTTGGCACTTGAACAACAGCGCCAGCATGACGAGGCAGCAGCAAGGGTTGCCGATGAAGAAAGGAACCAACGTCATGCGAAGATATTTAGTGGAGAGCGGACCTTGCTCACAATGGCAGCGAAATGGCGGACCGAGGCTGAGAATGGCAAGTTGGAGGATTGGGAAAACAAAATTGCTCTCCTCCTCTTGCATCTCACAAACCTCTTGGCTACATGCATTACGCAGCAGGAGGATATCCACAGCCTCGACGACTCGCTAGCTAAACTACAAAGCCGCCTGCAACAGTTGGAGCAGCGACCTGTCGCCGCACCCGATGCAAGCTCTTCCAATACCTCCGATCGCCTCGAAGCATTGGAGATGCACGTCGGCTCCCTCCAGGACGGCACACAGTTACAGCAGACCGCGATGCAACAATTGCAGCAGCGGATCTGTACCACCGCCAATACCTCGAGTTCGGAGCCGCGCGAGACAGCTCCAAAGTTTGACGGGCAGGAGATCTTCTGCGACTCGATCAAGACAGATCCGATTCCATGGTTCCGCAAGTTCGAGCTCACGCTGCAGCTCCACAACGTCAAAGAACACAAGCACCACGCATACTTGTACTCTCGCTCAGGGGGCGCGTGCCAGGCTTGGTTGGACAACCTCTTGTCCAAGTACGAAGTGGTAGCTGCCGACTTGCACACCAAGATCAGTTGGGATGATCTGAAGGCGGCGTGGCACAAGCGGTTCCAGGTTGAGCCGTCGGAGATCAAAGCTATGGACAAACTCATGGTCTTCGAACAAGGCACGCTGCCGAGTACCGACTGGATCGCTGAGTACCAACGCTTGACGTCAGTCCCAGACATCCAGATGGGCTTCAAAGCCATCCGCCACTACTTTATCTCAAGGTCATGTCCGACATTAAGCAATGCCCTGACTCACGTCGAGGACACCTTGACGACGACGGCAGAACTTTTTGACAAGGCCGCGCAGATCATCATTACGAACAAGGAGGCAAAGAATCTGCGTTCGTCTGCGGCAGGCCCAAGCAGGGACCAGCATCGGCCAAGAGTGGCCGTGGTACCAGCGGCAATGCCGTTGGACCAAACCAGCAAGGCTGTATCTGCCAGTGAAGGGGACAGACTCGCAGCCGCCCGGTAAGGTGGCCGCCCGGGTAGAGGCCGAGGACGCGGCAAGCCGAAGACAAACACCACATCTAGCCCCGGGCCCGGCGCAGCAGCTCCAACCCCTTGGTCCCAATACGGCATCTCCGAGCAAGCCTTCAAGGCGCGCACGAGATTCCACTATTGCCTATGGTGCAACAGTGATCTGCATCAGACACCGGTCTGCCCATTGAAAGGCAAGGGCAAAAAGGGAAACTGAGCACCGCCGAGAGTGACTCGACAACACTCTCGACGCCTCCGGAACCGGTTTCTTCGCGAGTAACCGACCTTCATTCTGAGGCGCACGCAGAAGTCGATAGTCCTCCTCTTCTACTTTCTTTTGAGAACTATGCTGCCCGGCTCGTTCCTACGCTGGGTACTCAAGCTCAAGGACAAGGAGTGTGTGCGGTTTCTTCTCCGTCCGGCAGAAGCGACATATCGTCTTCAAGTGGTGCTTCACGGGAATCAACGAGCGAGTTCAACATAGAGGTATTGGACCCACTCACGTCTAAGGACTTTGCATGGCTACCTCTCCCGACCACGAGCCGCTTGCCGGGACCGCAATGCTTAGCACTATGCGCTCATCTCCACACTTACTTATCCTTCTATGCACCACCAACTTCGCCGACGGGAGACGAAGTCGCGGTGGGGGACATCGTATACTACCAAGGTGGCCCGCAAGTTTCGCACGCAGCGGTACGATGACAACAACGCACCGCTCATGTATGTCTGCATTCAAGTTGGGCAAGCGTCCTGCAGCGCTTTGCTGGATAGTGGCGCGTCTCGCAATTTCATGAGCCAATCCTTTATGCAAAGGGTTGGCCTTGGCGCACAAGTTCGAAGGAAGGCAAACCCGACGGCGATCAAGTTGGCGGATGGGAAAACGCAGCAACTTCTCGACTGTTACATCGAGGTCGTACCGGTCTACTTCGCACCTCATGCATGCGAACCGGTGACATTCGATATTCTCAGCACGGGACTTTGACATCATTCTGGGAATGCCTTGGCTTGCAAGTGCGGATCACACGGTCAGCTTCCACAGGCGGACTCTTAGCGTTCGCGACGCCTTCGGTGCGGAAGTGGCATGTACTATTCCTCTACCGCACCCTTCGATTCGGTGCCAAGTGGTGACGGCGAAATCATTCAGGGTGACTTGCGCTTACGAGCAGCCCGATGAGATCGGCCTATGTTTCCTACGGACCGTCGCGGTAGCCGACGCTTCACCCACAGACTTGTCTTCGGACCCCCGGGTGGTGCGGTTGCTGGACGAGTTCGCCGACATCTTCGAGTCACCTACCGGTGTGGTGCCGGATCGGCCGATCTCTCACGAGATCATTCTTGAGGCCGGTGTCGTGCCGCCGAAAGGTTGCATCTATCGCATGAGCGAGGAGGAGCTTGAGGTCCTCCGCGCACAACTCGACGATTTGTTGGCCAAGGGCTGGATCCGCCCTAGCAGCTCCCCATATGAAGCACCAGTTCTCTTCGTCCGGAAGAAGAACAAGGATCTACGATTGTGTATCGACTACCGCAAGCTCAACGCGCAAACCGTCAAGAATGCGGGGCCTCTTCCTCGCATCGACGATCTTCTTGAGCGACTGGGCGGCGCAAAGTATTTTTCTAAGTTGGATTTAAAATCTGGATATCATCAAATCTCAATCCGGCCGAACGATTGCTACAAGTCCGCGTTCAAAACGTGGTACGGGCATTTTGGGTGGGTGGTCATGCCTTTAGGCCTCACCAACACCCCGGCGACCTTTCAAGCAGCAATGACCAATGAGTTTTGTGCAATGTTGGACCAGTTCGTGCTGGTCTACTTAGACAATATTCTCGTCCATAGCCGGTCATTGGAGGATCATCTTGGACATCTTCGACGAGTGTTTGAGACGCTCCGCCGCGCCAAGTACAACGCCAACCGCGACAAGTGCGAATTTGTCCGGCAAGAGCTGGAATACTTGGGCCATTTTGTCACACCGGAGGGCATCAGTCCGCTATCGAACAAGATTCAAGCCATCCAAGAGTGGCCGGAGCCTCGAAATGTCACGGATGTCCGCTCGTTCCTTGGTCTCGCCGGCTACTATCAGCGTTTCATCAAAGGCTACTCGAAGATCGCGGCCCAATTGACCAAGCTTCAATGCGAGGATCGGTCGTTTGACTTCGGAGAGGAGGCGCGGGAATCATTTTTGGCTCTCAAAGCCGCGCTATTGTCTGCGGAGGTCTTGCGGATATACGACCCGCTTTTGCCTACGCGCGTCACTACGGATTCGTCAGGCTATGGCATTGGTGCAGTCCTCGAGCAACATGATGGTGTGGACTGGCACCCGATCGAGTATTTCTGCAAGAAAGTGCCCGTCGTGTATTCCATTGACGATGCACGCAAGGAGCTCCTCGCCTTCGTCCACGCGCTCAAGCGGAGGCGGCACTTCCTCCTTGGTCGAAGCCAATTTCGATGGGTAACGGACAACAATCCGTTGGTCTTCTATAAGACCCAAGACACCGTCAACAGCACCATCGCTCGATGGATGGCTTTCATCGACCAGTTCGACTTCTTTCCCGATCACATTCCCGGGAAGTCGAACCGTTTTGCGGATGCTCTTTCACGGCGTCCGGATCATTGTACCGCGGTCTACTCAACCTTCGAGATCGACGATGACCTGCGGAAAAGCTTCATCCGCGGCTACCAAGCCGACCCCGAGTTTCGCGACAAGTATGCGAATTGCTCCTCCTAATCCGGCGCCTTCTCACTACTGGATCCAAGAGGGGTACTTGCTTGTCCACACGCGGGGGAAGGACCTTCTTTGCGTACCGAGTGATCCTCACTTGCGTACACGGCTTCTTGGCGAGTTCCACGATGCTCCCGCCACCGGACACTTTGGAGTCAATCGCACGATTGGCCGACTTCGCCAGCGATTTTGGTGGCCCGGCCTTCTCGGCGACGTCACGCGATATTGCGAGTCATGCGAGGTTTGCCGACGCTGCAAATCCCGCAACCATCGTCCGTACGGCGAGTTACGACCATTACCAATCCCGTTGAGGTGAAGGGAAGCGATTGCCATGGACATTCCCGGCCCGTTCCCCAAGCACAAGACCGGAGTGGATGGGATTCTCACGGTGGTCGACCGACTCACCAAGTTCGCCATGTTTTTCCCTTGTTACTATCATGCCAAGGCACCGGAGTTGGCCGAGGTTCTTTACGCCGGTTGGTTTCGAACCAAGGGTTACCCCAAGGAGATCGTCTGCGACCGCGACACCCGGTTCATGTCCGATTTTTGGTTGGCGCTCATCAAGCGATGGGGCTCATCTCTCAGGCCCAGTTCAGCTCGCCACCTTCAGACCGATGGCCAAACGGAGAGGGCGCACCAGACCGCACAGGTTCTCCTTCACACTCTCATTCATCCGGACCAGAAGGACTGGGTTGAGCGGCTGCCGGATGTCGAGTTGACCTACAACTCCTCTATCCACCCGGCTATCGGGATGTCGCCCTTTGAGTTCGAGCACGGCTCGCCGGTCACTTCACCGTTGGACACTATTACTCCACGAACGACCGAGAGTGACGACCATCTTCATTTCTGGCGTCGGATGCAAGAACTTCTTATCAAGGCACGCGACCAGATGGCCAAGGCGCAGCAGCGCATGAGCCAGCAGGCCAATCATCAGCGTCTTCCTTGCCCATTCTGCGCCGGCGACCTCGTGTGGGTTTCCACAGCGGAATTCAGCCTTGAACAAGACATCTCTCGCAAGCTCCTCCCGAAATGGATGGGGCCTTGGCCGATCGTAGCACCCGCTGGGGACTCACCTGAGGGACCTTCCTTCACGATTCAGGTGCCCGACCACTTGCCCGTCTACCCAGTCTTTCATTGCTCCAAGTTCGCTCTATACACGCCAGCGGAACATGACGATTTTCCCGGGAGACGTTCCCAAGACCCACCCTCTATGGACGGCTTTCAGGAGGTCGGCGACATCATCTCCCAGCGACGCTACGGCAACAGGCCAACCGAGTATTTGGTGCATTTTGCATGCTGCACACACAGAGTTGACCGTTGGTTGACCCATCCGGAACTTCAAGCAACAACGCCAGATGTTCTCGCACGCTATGAACGTAAGATGCAAGGCAAGCCGGTCTCTTCGGCTCCACGCCACGCCCTCGTCCAGGTTCCACCTTCAGATCGTTGGCTCCGCCCTCGCCCCGGCTTTACTTCATAAGGAGCGGGGGGGTGTTACATGTTGCGCCTGCACACGAGGGCCATTTTCCAGGCCTTGCGTCCCTCAGGCTAAAAGCCTTAAATTCAGGCTTAAAGCCTGAAAACCAGGGCCTACAGGCCCCGTGACTGTTCAGCCCGAAAGCCTGAAAACAGGGGCCTACAGCTCCTGTGTCGTTTCAGAGTGAAAATGGCAACAACCTTTTTAGCCTGAAACGAAGGGTCATTTTCTGATGAACGACCGACCCTGAAACTCAGGCACCAAACCAGGGTTTCGGGAACAGGCTCTTCTTAGCCTGTTCCCACGCCAGCCTCAAGCAGCTGCTGCAACGCCAGCCCCTGGCACACTTCGGCATTGGCAAGAGCAGCCTCCTCGGCCTGGCTCGCCCTTCAGGCAGTCAGGAGGCAGGCCGAGGTAGTACATAGGGACTTCCCATGCACTCCACGGTCTTCAGGATTCGGGAGCAGCACTCTGGAGGGAGCGCTGCAGGGAGTAGTAGTAGCGTTAGCCTTCAGTCTTCAGCGCTGGGTGCAGTAGGTAGCTGTAGTCTCCAGTGCTGGGCGCCATAGCTAGGATAGCACTAGAGAGAGAGAGAGATTGGGCGCAGGCCTTGGGTACTCACCTACAGCGTCGTTGCTCCAGCTTCGTCTTCGAGGTACCTGCAGCACAGCGCCAACATCACAGGTTAGTATCTGGCTCGTAACAGAGAGAGAGAGAGAGTTCTTCTTCTTCCTCTTCTCAGTCCACCATCTCCTTCTGCCCCTCTCATCATCTAACTTCACTGCATCTGCAAACTACGAGAGAAGAGAGACAGAGCTTGGTGACATCGGATCCAGACTCGACTTTTGGACTTCAAACATTACAACGAGGGATTATTTGGGACTTGTGACAAAGACTTCGTGTTGACGACMTTCCCATCTCTCTCCCTCCTTTCGTCCGATTCCCTCCTCTTCGTCTGTGTATGTCTGGACCTGGCGCTTTCTTCCTCTGTACAGCGCCAGGCTCCTTCACACTTGGTGATGGATACGATGTATGTTTGGTCGGCGTTCAAACATTGATTGGGCTAGTCATTAGCATTCTAGCATTCTGCTTCGCTATCTTTTGCTACGTGAATGAGGTCAGTCCCGTTCAGGTCAGGACTTGTATCTAAATCTTCCACTGCGCTATTCAGCACCATTTTGTATGTATGAGAATGCACATTGCTCGTTGAGATTCTACTTGCACTGCATTGTCCATTCAATCCTTTTTATCACATTGCGGATCCTCGGTTTGTATGTACATCGCCCTACTGGGCATGTAACAGTAGGAGTGTGTGGGATATTCAGGGAGGTCCATAGTGAGTGTTGTGAATACAGTGTCGGACAGGTGATGTGTAGGCGCTCAGGCGCCATAGCCAATTGAAGCGAGTTTGTATCTGAACGGTGTTCTCGACCTTAATATCTCTGAGCTTTGAGTGGGCCCCTGACGCCAGTGTTGATTGCCACTTGTCTGCATGCATGCTGAATAGAGAAGAAAACTAATTTAATTGCAGTGGTATCAGAGCTGGTTCCCGTTGTTCCACGCGCCATCGCCGTTGTTAACAGGAAGGAGGTGTGCACCAGTTGGGCGCCATAGCAGCACCAGCCTTGCTGGAAAGAAGGGTCCGCCATAGCTGCGCCGTTGGAGGAAGGTCCAGCGTACTTGCAAAGACAACGACGAAGAGGAAAGAGAAGCCATAACCGAAGAAGAGAAAGGAGGGACGACGAGGAGAGAGAAGCGATAGCAGGGGTTGAAGGAAGAAAGAAGGAAGAAACAAGGAAGGAGGGAGAAGGAGGAGATCGAAGGTTGGTGGAGAGAAGGGGTCGGCAGCCATAAACGAGTTGTGCATTGACCAAGGCGTTGACCGAGGAGTTGACTGGGGTTGACCGAGGGGTTGACTGGAGTTGACTGGGGTTGACTCTCGCCAAGCCTTCAACCTATCCCCTCGCCCTATGGATGTGCACTCACCCCACGGTATTTGTTGAGTCTGTCTGTCTCTTCTTTCTGCATTGAGTCTCTTCTGTCTAGGTGATAGGAACTCCGTGTATGAGGTCGTAGCGCTGTGTTGATCAAACCCACACGGGCTGAGTAGGGCTTAAGTCCATGTCTGACGACTGACTGTCCCGGAGGACAAACCCTCCCAAGGACCGGTACAGACCGGCGGGCTGCTCAGTGTGGCATGGTAGGCCCAAAATCCGAGTTGTGGGCTGCACAACCAGCTATCTAAGTCTTGAGAGGACTTGCTGATCGCGTCGTCCTATTTGCAACATTAAAGAATTCCTGAGGAGTTACGGGGGATCTCCTTAAATGCCTCCTTATCGGCATTGAAGTCCTGTAGTGACAGCCATAGCTATAGGTCCAGGCTAGAGACCCTTGTTGACAGGGTTTTGAACCGGAGTGAATGTGACGGGGATGAGGCAGAGCAGCGAGGTCGGGGAAGAGAGAGGGAGGAAGTGAGAGCACACACAGACACTCACTCAACTCGACACGGACTCGACACGACTCGACGGACGCAGACACAAAGTGGGGAAGTCGCAAAGTCTCAAAGTCGCAATCTTGGATTCCAAACCCAATGTCGCAGCAAGTCACACTGAAGCACAAGCACTGAGGCGGAAAACTGAATCCCCCGGACTCAAGATGAGTTCGGAGGGCAAAAGTGCAATTTGCCTCGGGGCTAAACTGAAAATCGACGGTCTGAGCCTGGGCGCCAGAATGTCGGATGGCGCCAAGTATCGAAATCTGAAAGTGCCAGAGGCGGGATTTGAGAATAGGCGCCAGAAGCAGAGGGCGCCAACAGTCAGGCACCGGAGAACAGAGACTCAAAAAAAAAAAGAAATAGCAGTTTGGCGGGTGGTAACCCGCGGACCAGGGATCGAGCCTTGGCTGGATCCGTAACACTATCCCCTCCCTCTAGAAGGCAACGCCCCGGCTGCCAAAGACCCAATGAACAACTGTGAAGGACAGGACGGGGCTGAGCACTGGTCAGAAAAGGAAAAGGGGAGTGATGCAAGTAGCAGGGTAATCCTCTTGAGGTTCTACGGGGACGAGGGAATCAATGCTCAAGTAACACGGTAATCCTATTGAGGTTCTACAAGGGTGAGAGTAGCAATGTTCAGGTCATATGGTAATCCTATTGAGGTTCTACAAGTAACAGGGTAGTCCTATTGGTGTTCTACAAGGTTATAGGTTGTTAGGTTTGAGAAAAATAAATAAAATAACATTGTTTGTTCAATGCTGAAGTGTTGGGGTGTTTGAGGGGTCTGGGAAAACAACGTCCCAGTCTTGTAACAGGGTGTCAAAAGCGAAAACATGTCTTGAAGAGGGTCTTGGAGGGTTTCGCAGAAGTGGCGGTGAGGAAGCAGTCTTCAGCGGTTTTGTGATGTAGATGGCGAGGGCTTCAGCTTGATTGTCCCAGTAGCAGGTTGCGTCCGGTACACGATTTGATGATGAGGTCTGATCCGGATAGCAGGTCGCAGATTGGTCTTGATGTCCATGTCGGAGGTGCTGCTCCAAAAGTTTGTGAGTCCAAGGTGCCGGCCAAAGGGAACAGCATGGTGGCCAACCAGTTGTCTTATCTCCTCGTACTGAGTTGCAGCATGCCATCGTCCTCATGCGCTTGCCATTAGATCCATCATCGTCGACGACGCACAGGGGCCACACAGAGAACTTGGACAAGAGAGACAACGATGTGGTAGAGGACAGATGGGAAAACGAGGCAAGGCGGAGGCAAGAGCAGATCAGACAGGGGGGGGGGTTCAAGAGGCAAGGGCTCCGTTGGGTACAGGGTTGTGTGTAGGGTAGGAATGCGGGGTTTTGGTGGGGTCAAGAGGGGGGTTTATGCAAGGGTTTAGGATTTGGGTTATATTATGTATCTAGGATATAGGGTGAGCGCGATCATAGGCGCGAACAAGTTTCATAGCATTCTTAAGGTTAGCAAGAGGTTCCCATGTGGATTCTTCGTCAGGGTATCCTGTCCATTTAACTTTGTATTTTGTGATTGGTTCAGGGTGGTCAAATACCTGAGTAGTTCTTCGTCCTATGATGGCTTCCACGACGAATTCAGGGCCTGTGGGTAACATGATTGGTGGAGGTCTAGGATATGGACGGTCAGCGAATTGGGGTGGGGATTCATGGTATTCTTTGAGGCACTCTACGTGGAAGACAGGGTGGACGCGAGCCATGTCAGGAGGGAGTTGGATGGGGAAGGGTCCGAGCCACTTGTTCGAGAGTTTCTTTGACAAGCCGTATTCGGGTTCAAAGCGTTTGGCGGAGAGCCAGACTTTGCCCCCTACTTTGAATGACACGTCACGTCTGCGTTTGTTAGTCTTGTTGGCTTGTTGTTCTTGTGTTCGTTCAAGGGCTTCGGGTAGCTTATCTGAGGAGTCTGTTCATTGTTGCTACCCATTCATTGAGAGAAGGGCAAGGGGTGGATGGGTTAAGTTGCGAGGGGAGCCGAAAGTCGGAGGGCAAGCGCGAATGATAGCCAAGGTCGAGGTAGAATGGAGTCATGCCAGTAGAAGGACACACAACATTGTTGTAGGCGATCTCAGCAGCAGTGAGCAACTGATCCCAATCGTGTCGGTGTGGGTGACAATACTTCCGCAGGATTCCTTCGAGAGTATCGTTCATCTTCTTTGTTTGTCCGTCGGTCTATGGATGGAATGCAGTGTTGTACTTGAGTGTGGTTCCATAGGCCTTCAAGAGGTGTTTCCAAAATTGTGAGAGGAAGCGGGGGTCACGATCACTGCTGATATTCTCGGGGAGGCCGTGGTGGCGTGCAACATGGTAAAGAAGAATGTGACGACGTCTTTGGCATTGTGCAAAGTGGTGCAAGGGATGAAAAGGGCACGTTTAGTCAAGCAGCAAACAATGACATAGATGCAATCGTGTCCGCGGTCGGTCTTGGGGAGACCGAAGACGAAGTCCATGGAGATGGATTGCCACCGGTGGGTGGGGTTTGAGGGGTTGACGGCTTGACATGTGGGGCATGAGCGGATGTAGGTTTTGACATCAACGAGTAGGGAAGGCAAGCAGAAGTAACGAGAGATGGTGTCGAAGGTTTTTTGGAACCGGAGGTGTCCTGCAGTCTTGGCGTCGTGATGGTCGTCCAAGAGCTGGGTACGGAGGCCACGTGCATCGGGGATGCAAAGTCGGCGAGCGCCTTTGGTGTCAATCTAAAGAAGTTGGTCGTGAAGGGAGTAGTCGGGAACTGAGTTGAGGTCACAAAGTTTGTTGTAGATTGTTGAGAAATTCGGGCAAGAGAGGTACCCTTGGGTGTAGCGGTGGTGGAGTGATGGGAGGAGTTGGATATGAGTCATGGCGGCGTAGACTTTCTCAGAGGGCTTGTGGTCAGGGCGTCGAGAGAGGGCATCGGCAACGCGGTTGCTTTTGTCAGGGGTGTGGCAAATGGTGAATGTGAATTGGGCAAGAAAGTATAACCAACGGGCTTGTCGTGGGGTAATGTCTTTCTTCATTAGGATAGAAGTGTTATCTGTGCGGACGGTGAAATATTGCCTGTCGAGGTACGGGCGTCAGACTGTGAGGGCGTGAATCACAGCAAGGAGTTCCTTCTCGTTGGAGGGGTAGTTCATCTCTACGGGGAGGAGCTTCTTGCTGGCGAAGGCGATGGGGTATTCGCCGGGTGGAGCCTCGTTGTGGGTAGGGGATTCCTTGATGGAGGCAGTTTCAGTGGTGTCACGAGGGAAATGTTGGGATAGGACGGCTCCAATGGCGAAGTCGGAGGCGTCGGTGGTGACGTAGAAATGGCGAGTGGGGTCGGCGATCTTGAGGATGGGGGCCGTGGTGATGAGTTGTTTTATGGCATCGAAGGCGTTTTGGCGGCGATCGTTCCAAGCGAAGGGTTCGTCCTTGCGGGTGAGTTCGTGGAGAGGGTACGAGATGTCGAAGAAGTTGCGAATAAAAGGGCGGTAGTAGTTGGCAAGGGCGAGAAATGATCGGAGTTGGAGTAGGGTCTTGGGAGGTGGATACTCGATGAGGGCGGTGACCTTCGAGGGGTCCATGCTGATGCCTTCAACGTAGACAATGTGGCGAAGGTATTCAACGCTTCGAGGGGTCCATGCTGATGCCTTCAACGTAGACAATGTGGCGAAGGTATTCAACGCTTGAAGTGGCAAAGGGGCATTTGCTAAGCTTGGCGTAGAATTTTTGCTCTCTGAGGATAGAGAGGACCTGGCGGAGATGCTGAAGGTGGGACTCGAAGGTGGGGCTATACACGAGGATGACATCGAGGTAGACGACAACACTAACTTCAAGGAGGTTGTGGAAGATGTGATTCATGCTGGACTGAAATGTTGCAGGGGCATTGGTAAGTCTGAAAGGCATCACGAGGAACTTTAGTGCCTGAACCAAGCGTGGAATGTGGTCTTGTGGGTGTCCTCCTCGCGGATGCGGATCTGGTGGAAACCACTACGAACGTTGATCTTGGTGAAATACTTGGCTCCACGGAGTCAATCAAGAAGCTCGGAGATCCGAGGCAGGGGGTACTTGTTCTTGGTCGTGATCCAGTTTAAGGCGCGGTAGTTTGTACACATCCGTAGTTCCGATGTTCCGCCTTTCTTTACGAAAAGGCAGCTCGTACCGAAGGGGGATGAGCTCAGCTTAATGAATCCTTTTTCAAGGAGTTCATTGAGTTGCCGCTTCATTTCTTCGTCTCCCGAAACGGAGAGTTGGTACGGAGGGCGGCAAGGTGAAAAATGATCGGGCTCCAAATCGATGGTGTGGCATACGCCACGATCCGAAGGCAGTCCTGCAGGCAAGAACTTGGGGAAGATGTCCTTGAACTCATCGAAGATCGAAGATGGAGGTGAGGGCGGGGTCAGAGGGGGGGGGTTGGTCGGGTTTGTCTGTTGGGAGCAAGTCCTGGGGACGCTCGCAATCAAGGACAAGGCAATAGTAGGTGGAGTCAAGGTTCCTATGAGCCATGTGGAGGAATTGGTATGCGGTGACGGAGCTTTGAGAGGCGGGAAAGGGGAGATAGGAAATGTCAATGGTTGTGTCAGGGGGGTTGGTGAGGCGGAGGAAGTTGGGGTGGCATGCGTATGGCATGTAGCAACCCAGCCACGGTGTTCCCAAAACGATATCGCACATTAAGTGCATGACATCGAATGAGACCTGACTGCGGAGGGTTCTGACAGTCATGGTGGTCTCGGGAACCGTGCGGTCTACTACGACGACAGTGTCTTTGTCCCCTAAACGAATCGTAATCGGGGAGTCGTAACCGGTAGAGGTAAGACTGGCTTTCCGGACACGCGTGATGAACTTATTGATGGCTCCAATGTCGAGGAGGGCCCAAAACTTAGTCGTAAACGCACCAAGGGTGGCGGCAATGAATTTGAGGTGAAAGCGTGATGAGTTGGCGGTGGAAATAATGGTGTTAAGGCGGCGTTGTTCATTGCCTAATTGGACCAGCGAATCATGTCGGGCTTGTTCCTCAACAACATCAGAGAAGGTGACAGAGGATGGATTCAGAAGGAGGGTTGCAAAACATGTGGCGGTGGGGTGGGCATCAGGCGACGAGGGTTGCGACGTATGCGGGTCTTCCGGTGGGATGTGTGGCACCGGAGAGGGGGGAGGCAGACGTATTGTCGATGCTAAATGGGTCACCGGTGGGGTGGAGATCGTCACCAATGGGATGGCCGACAGACTAGTCGTTGATGCCGGGATGGGTGCGTGGTGACCATGGGGACAGTGTTCAAATGGAGGAGGGCCCGAGAGTGGCGGATGCGGAAGTAGCGGGATGGCGTGTGAATTGTCTAGCAAGTGGGCAATTGGTTTGTTGGTGGCCTATATGTCGGCACCGGAAGCATCCACCTTTTGCCTGAAGGTAGGCTCTTTCCTCGGGTGTAAGTTTCTTGAGGCGGCCCGGGAGGGTGGCTAGAGCATTCTCTCTTTTCCATTCGCATGAGGTGGATGGTAGAGAGTTCATCGGGAGAGAGCGACATGGTGTCTAGTGGGTCGGAGAGGGTGTCGGGGTCGGGGGTGGAGAACTCGCCCGAGGAGGTGGTGCAGGAGATGTCCTCGCAGGCGATGTTGTGCAAGAAGCGAGGGCAGGGAGGGGCCGATGTAAGTGCGGTCTTGTAGGGGGAGAGGACGCGGTCAATTTAGATGGCACGAGTGAGGAGGTCGGCGAGGGTCATGGGTGGCTCGCGGACGAGGACGGCTGCTAGGTCTTTGCGGCATACGCGCTTAACGCGGGAGATGAATGCGATGTTGCTGACGATATCGATGGGGATATGTTGGCGAAGCAAGCGGACGTATTGTACGAAATGGTCGGTGGGGCTGTTTTGTTGGAGTCGGCAGAATTGGTTGATGTAGTCGTCGACCGTTTTCTGTGGACGGAAGGTGGAGGTGATGAGGGTGGCCGACTCAAGGAAGGTGTGAGGTCGGAGATTGGCGTGATGGCGGTTGGTCATTTCAGTTTACCACCAGCGAGCGACACTGTCGAGGAGTCTGCTGCCGACGATGGGGAGCCAGTGGACGACAGGGATATTGCGGAGGGAGAAGGTTTGTTGAAGTTTGGCGAG
This sequence comes from Chara braunii, assembly GCA_003427395.1. NCBI lineage: Eukaryota > Viridiplantae > Streptophyta > Charophyceae > Charales > Characeae > Chara > Chara braunii. Next base: position 645,762 of record BFEA01000391.1, on the reverse strand, counting down.
AAAGAGTGGGAATCTCGTTGGAGCGGAAGGATGGAGGGATTTTTCCTACTCTGTCGATACTGGCGGCAAGGGCGTTGAAATCAAGGGTGGGAGCGGAGGAGTCCACTAGGGTGAAATCGTTGGCGGGGTTGGTGGGGATGAAAGCATTGGGGGGGAGTGGTGGAAGGGCGAGATACACAACTTGTGGAATAGTCTGAGTATAGCTGGGGAGGGTGGAGGTGATAACGGACGAACTCAAGATGGGTTCTGACTGGGGGGGATGGTTGACGACTGTGAGATAGCGGGGTTGTCTGTTGCGTGACTATGGTGGGGGTAGTGGTAAATGCGGGCGGGGGTGTGGATGACGTGCTGGCGGAGAGGATGGTAGATGTGGACGGGGAGGGAAGTGGTGCGGATGTAGTTTGGGGGGAGGTTGTTGTGACGACCGTGATGACGGGGGTGTTTCCTGATTGCAGTGACAAAGTTGGAGATGGTAGAGATGGAGGTCTTTATGTCAGTGATGGCGGTGGTTAGGAGGGAGATGGATGATTGGAGGGATTGCATCATCTGGAGTAGGGCCGAAGAATTGGTTAGGCCCTGGGCGCATAAACGTGAGGCCAACATTTCATGCTGGATATAGAGGCCGAAAATGCCAATGGGAAACCGGTCCACTATCTGAATCTGGACGCAGGCCTTGATGAAAGAGGCCCAACTGTATTACGTGGGCCCCAACTGCATTGGGCCTGGGTACAGGTACTGGGGCCTAGGCGCAGGCTGAAGGGAGGCCGCCCACACGCAACACTAGCATATAGGCAGAGCGAGTGAGTGGGCAGGGACCTTGGCCATTGCGAGCAAGGCCGGCACGCTGCTGCGTTTGCGAGTGTGTTGCGCTGCGCTAGGCTGAGAGAAGGCAGGCTGGCGCTAAGCGGTAGGGCGCAGCCTGGGCGTAGGGCGCTGGCAGCCATAGCCAGGCTGCATGAGGGTGCTGGAGAAGGTGAGGGCGAAGGTGGTTCTTCGGGAGGTGAAGGGCGCTGTGTGGGATAACAAGGGAGAGTGAGGGACAAGAGAGAGTGACGTACCTAGTGGAAGAGGAGGTCGGCATTGGTGTTGACGTCATCACTGGCTGGTCGTCAAGTCGTCTGGTTGCTTCCATGACTGTAGTTGTAGGATAGGYTGTAGAGTACATAGGGCGCCTGGCGCCATTCAAGAGAGAGAGCTACTTCGGGTTATGTTGTTGGTGTTGCCCTATTGGGCTTGGACATTGACTCACGACTTTTGTTGTATCGTTCTCAAATGGATGGTATCTTAGTTCCGATGTGCTATCTGCTCTTGCTTTGACTACTTGGACTTCAGTGTGATTTTGCAATTGGCATCTCTGTGCTTCGTCCACATTCATGTTCCTTGCAATTTGGTATCGGAGCTGGTTCGATTCGCCGCTTACTTTGGTGCGCTGGCATTATACAGACTTGGTGCGTTGACGATGCTTCTTCGCAGTTGGTTCTTGTGACGTCAGGCCGATATTAGGCGCACGACCTGGGTAGAGAGGTGTGCGCCGGAAGGCTATACGGCTTGGGATGTCGTGGCGACGACGGAATGTATGATTGGTGATGAGAGCATGCTGATGTGGCATTTGGCTGAGGTGGCACTGCATTGCATTGTGGGTGGTACCGAGGCTACGACCGGTCATCAAATGCACACTCGGCTCAATTGGTGAAAAATCTAAGGTTGGGGGCAGCTATCTCCAGGTACGTTGTTCCCTTACCTTATCTACTCTCTCAATCTTTTCTTACCGCGAGGAAGTGAGTCCAACTTGAGAGTCCTCTCTTTTGGTGAGGTGTCGTGAGCGCTCAACCTTGAGAGACGACAATCTTCCCGGTGGCACATCTGGAAGGAGAAAGGGCGGTGCCTCTGAAGGGCCCTGGTCGAAGCACGTGGGTCACGGTCACCATGCCAACCCAATGGGATTAGTACACGCATGCGATGGCTGCTTTGTCCATGAGGGCATTTTTGCTGCGCTGATAGAGGGGTGTGCGGACTGAACAGGCTTATGCAGACGCTCCCAGACCGTCTATAAACATTTCTGGATGGGGTTCCGATCTGTCAACTGGCTGTGATCGTCGTCCTATTGCGACGTTAAATAATTCCTGAGCGACCTCGGGGGCAGTCCTTAAATAGGCCTCTTGATCACGCGAGGATAAAAAAAGGGCAAGCCTGGTCATAAGCATGCACCTGGGGCAAAGGGGTGGGCCGACATTGCACACCTATGACATTGCTGCTCAATGATGCTCATTGGTATGTTGGATTGAGGGGAGGGTAGGTTCCAATTGGTGCTCAATTGTAAAAACAACCATATCCACTGTTCATACATCTGCAACATAGTTTAGTTTTATTGTTGATTAGTTGGTTGACAGACTCCTAACACCTCACAGAGAGCTTAGTTTAGGACTGTTGTATACTACCATAGCCAGTTTTATGCAAAGCTTCTGTAAGTGAACTAATCTTGATATGACTAAATTAAGTTTACGATCTTTGTGAATGTTGTAGGCTGCCACTTGATCGGTTGAGTAGGGGACCTGCCGAACAAATTTATTTTTAGAAAATTAGGTGCCGATCAGACACATGCTGTGGTAGGACTCCACCAGGGAGTTGTAGTGCAGATAGTGTTTGCCTAACTGATGGGGTCAAACGCCGATGAGGGTAGAGTTGACGATGCGAGGCTGACACGTTCTAGATCACTTAGGGTCCCGTACGTGTATCAGGCCCTACGGTCGGGAGACGAAAGACGGCTTCGTGCCGAAGTTAGAGCCCGTCCTTACACAGCAGCGAGGGAAACAACACTAGCTGCAAGTCAGGCGTTGGCAGCAGCAAACGCCGCAGCTAGGGAACAGGCAGCAGCAGCAGCCAGTGCAGCAGCAATGGCTACCGCGGCAGCATCCTCTGCTGCATCCTCGTCTGGGACCCTGTTGGGAATGCCCTCGGGGCCCACAGGTACTTTCGGATCAGTAGGTTCTAGTCAGTCCACAAGTCAAATGGGCGGGCTCACAGTTCAGTCCGTTGACCCCACGCGGCAGAGAGCTATTAGAGCTCCGCGCTCGATTAGAGAGGGAACTGAAGCAAGCTACCAATAGAGAAAAAGAGATCAAAAATAGAACAGCTAGGCTTGATACGTTAGAGGCAGACAAAGCTGCATTAGAGGGTTTGGACGAGTTAGCCATGTCTGACCAAATGAAAGTGTTGAAGGCCAGCGTACTGTCGCTGCATGCGCACGTGGACACTAGGTTGGATTTCATGCAGAACTCCTTGGACCAAATCTTGGACCTTTTGCAAAGGCCAGGATTAAGGCCAGCAGCACAGTTGCCGTTAACGGCGATGTCAGGCCCCTTTCCGGTACAAGCTGGCACACAGCCAAGTGGTACGTCTGCAACAGTTGCACAGACTGTTGCTTCTTCTTCTTCTGGTCCATAGGCGATAGCTACACAATCACCGCAACAAACTGTTCCACCGCAGGGACAGCAGCAAGGTCAATGGTACCCAAAGACCCCAATGAAACCGCCCCTTGCCTTCTCCGGTGAGAAGAACGACGAGGAACTCAACACATGGTTGAGAACAGTTCCAATGTGGGTAAGGGCAAAGAGGACATTGCAGGAGGAGGAGGTGATTACTGCTGCATCTTACCTTGAGGGTAAGGCAGCCAAATGGCTGGATGGGATAGTAGCGAAGGCCGGGTTCGGACGACGCATGGCAGATTGCGGTAAGACCCTCACTTTAGAAGAGTTCTTAGATATGGTAGAAGCTCGCTGGCATAATCCGCAGCAGGCACAAATTGCCACTGACGCGATGTTGAGNGGTAAGACCCTCACTTTAGAAGAGTTCTTAGATATGGTAGAAGCTCGCTGGCATAATCCGCAGCAGGCACAAATTGCCACTGACGCGATGTTGAGACTGGACCAGCGAAAGTACAAGTCGGTCAGAGAGCTAACGTCTACCGTAGAAAACCTCATCGTCGTTCCCGTCATACGCTACGATGACCAGGTCTTATTGACCATGTTTCTGAGATGTCTGCCCGAGAATCTCAGGACCTCACTGGCCAGCAAGGCTCGCCTCGAGTATCCTTCCTTTGAGACCTTCTCTAGAAAGGCCTTAGATTTGGAGGCTACTCTAGGAAGTGCTCATCCTACTCCAGTAGACGGGAGGAAGAAGAAGAGTCCACAGGAATGGAAGAAGAAGGGTAGTAGATTGATGATGGTTGAGTCCGATGGGACCCAAACTGAAATCGAAGAACTTACCGACCTGATGGACGGTTCAAAGTACGACGGCGAGGAAGTCGTTGAGGGTAGCACCCTCGCCGCGGTAGTAAAGACTAAGGCAGGTGGCAGGGGAAAGGGCCATCAAAAGAGTCAAGGGCAGACCGCCTCCAATCAGTCCAAAGTAGCAGATTGGGTTGAGGCAGGTCTTGATCAGGAAGTGTGGCGGGACAACCGAGTGTGTGGTACTTGCATCAACTGTGGTGAATACGGACACACCCAGTACAAGTGTAAGAACGCAAAGGTCAGGCAGAAGTTACCCCCTAAGGGAGGGGTACCTTCTTCCCAGGCTTCCAGCTGGGGAAACATGTGAGGCCGGTGGAAGTTTTAGGTGCTTCTACTCATGGTGAAGTGGGTCAGATACCCTTCCCACTTCATGAGAAGGCCATAGCTAATGACTCTTTAGTCACCCAGCAGACTCATCTAGACCAAACTATGCTCTGTACGTTGGATGTGTCCGAAGCCTTAAAAGATTTAGAAAGTGAGTGGTCAAGCAAGGACCCTCGCGAATCTTGGGTGGCACTAAGTAGAGGTCCTAGAGGGGAGCATTTCGTCGTGGAAATTGATGTACGAGGCCGCAAATGTGGTGCCTTCGTAGACATCGGCTCCACGCGGAATTACATAAGTCGCGACTGTTTGGAAAGGCTGCACCTAAAGGACCGGGTACAGCACCTTAGTAGACCGGTAGCATTTACTTTGGCCAATAAGGGGCGCATGGTTGTCACAGACTATGTCAAGGATGTAGTTTGTACCTTCTCCTATGGAGGAGGGGAACTTGATCACAAGATTTCGTTCCTGGTTAGCGACGACTTACCATTTGATACGTTGTTAGGAATGTACTACCTTGAGGTTGCCAAGCCCAAGTTTGACTCGGACAAGAAGGTGCTAAAGCATAAGTTGCAGGATGGAAGGACCGTGAGACTGGCCAAGTATAAGGCTAGTAGCTTAATAGAATCCTATGGCTGCTTGTGCGCATCAGCGTTCTACAATTACTATAAACAGAACCAAGAGGAGGGCATGTACCTAGTGTTGTCTTTGAGAAAGGGGAGGCCGTTAAAACACCCCTAGAGATAGAACACGTCGTTGCTAAGTTCCCTGATCTATTTAAAGAGCCCACAAGAGTCGTAGATAGGAAGATTGTCCACGCCATAGAAATCATTCCAGGGAGTAAAACCCCAAAGGGAAGGATCTATAGGATGGCTCCGGCCAAGTTGGACGAACTTCGGCGACAACTGAAAGAGCTGACAGAAAAGGGTTGGATACGGCCGAGTACTTCCCCCTTCGGATCTCCAGTGCTATTTGTACCGAAGAAGGGGGAACATTGAGGATGTGCATTGATTACAGAGGCCTCACTGCCATCACAGTGAAGAACGCAGAGCCTCTACCTCGCATAGACGACCTATTGGATAGGGTGCAGGGATGTAAGTACTACTGGAAGATAGACTTAAAGTCCGGCTACCATCAAATTGCTATAAGACCTGAGGATCAGCACAAAACTGCATTTCGGACCAGATACGGTCTGTACGAGTTTGTGGTGATGCCCTTTGGCCTTTGCAATGCACCGGGTACATTCCAGCACGCCATGAATAGGATCTTCCATGACTACTCAGATAAGTTTGTCGTCGTGTACCTTGACGATATTCTTATCTTTAGTAAGTCTGTCGAGGAGCATGCACAACATGTAGAGACTGTACTCTCACTCCTGCGACAGCACAAGTATAAGGTCAACCTAGAGAAATGTGAGTTTGGACGTACTAGGATCTTGTACTTGGGTCATGAGGTATCCGCGGAAGGGATTAGGCCGGAACATGCGAAGGTGGCTAGTATTAGGGACTGGCCACGACCTCAGACTGTGACTGAGGTCAGATCTTTCTTAGGGATGTGCGGCTACTATAGGAACTTCGTGAAAAACCATTCCACAGTCACCTCTCCTTTGACTGATCTAACTCGACTCGATACGCCATGGGACTGGAGTGATGAGTGTGAGGCTTCTTTCAAACGATTGAAGCATGCACTCATGAATCATGAGGTTCTCATGGTGCCCGATCCTCAGAAGCCTTTCATAGTGACCACTGACGCAAGCCAATACGGCATTGGCGCAGTGCTGGCTCAGCAGGATGGGAAGAAGTTGAGACTGATCGAGAACATGAGCAAGAAAATGCCATCTAAGAAACTGGCAAAGTCCACCTACGAAAGGGAACTCTATGCTCTCTACAAGGCACTTGTCCATTGGAGGCACTTTCTGTTGGGACGGTTTTTCTATTTGAGAACTGACCATTAGACCCTTAAATGGATCAAGACTCAACCGGCTCTTTCTGATGCACTCAAGCGCTGGATTGACGGCATAGATCAGTATGACTTCAAGCTAGAGTATATGAAGGGCGAGTACAACAAGGTTCCAGATGCGCTGTCACGTAGGGCAGACTACCTAGGGGCGCTAGTTTCTGAGTTTGGCGTATCTGAAGAAGTAACTCAATCGCTGGTGGGAGCCTATCAGGAAGACCCTGTCACTATTGACATCATACGCAAACTGCAGGCAAAAGATAAGGCCACAGAAGATGAGTTTGTGATGGTGGACGGGCTACTCTTTCTTGATAAGGTCGGGTTTAAAAGATTAGTTGTTCCATCTAGGGAGCATTTGCGCAGTTTATTTCTAGGAGAATGTCATGACGCAACTGGACATTTTGGCTACAAAAAGACCAATGTCAATCTAGTACAACGATTTTGGTGGCCCGGAATGCTAGATGATGCAAAGAGGTATGTGGAGACCTGTCAGGTCTTTCAGCGGGACAAGCCGCGAACTCAAGCACCGCTTGGGTTGCTGAAGCCCTTACCTATCCCCGCTGGTCCGGGACAGAGTGTTTCCATGGATTTCATGGACACCCTGGTGACCAGTAAGAGTGGCAAGAGGCACATCTTTGTCATCATAGACCGATTCACCAAGTACGCTAGACTAACTGCCATGCCAGAGACCGCAAGGACTGAACACGTCATCAAGTTGTTTATGGATAACTGGGTGCGTGATTTTGGACTGCCAAAGTCAATCGTTAGTGACAGAGATGTCCGCTTTACAAGTGAGTTGTGGAAGAAGACTGCTGAACAATTGGGCAGTCAACTTCAGATGACCTCCGGGAATCATCCCGAAGCCAATAGACAGGCCGAGCAGATGAACAGAGTTGTACAACACCTGTTGAGGCATTACATCAAGCCCAGCCAGGATGACTTGGATGAGAAATTGCCTCTCATCGCCAGCCTGTACAACAACGTTGTACAAAGCAGTACCGGCGTCATTCCTAACCAGCTGCACTTGGGATGGAAGCCTAGATCAGCGCTAGACTTCGTCCTGCCTGAAAACCGACCATCTGCAACTCTGGGCGCACTTGAGTATGGTGTGCAGTATGAGAAGTTGCTACAGCAAGTTGTCGAGCACATAAGGAAATCTCAGCAAGCAATGATTGCTTCTGAGAACAAACATTGTCGACAGTCCTCATTTCAGGTAGGGGAACGTGTCTGGGTCAAGGCTAGTGAGCAATGAACGGGCTTGTAGGAATTCGGTATCTCTCGAAAACTAATGCCTCAGTATTTTGGTCCCTGGGAAGTTCTGGACATAGTGGGGGATGAGATGGATGGTCCTTCCTATGTCATCCGTATCCCTGGTCACCTGCGCACTCACCCTGTGTTTCATGCCTCAAAGCTTGCACCATTCGCTGAGACAGATCAATTTCCTTCAAGGAGATCAATGTTGCCCCCAACCATGGATGGCCACGTGGACATCGACGACATTCTGGAACACAGAGACATGCCTGTTCCAAGACCTCTGGGCCGAGGAAGACCTCTTAAACCCAGAAGAGAATACAGAGTCAGATTCAGGCATCACACAGATCCGAAAGAAGATCGATGGTTCACCAGAGAGGAACTGGTTGAAAGAGCTCCTCAGGTGGTCGCTGAATATGACAGACATCTAAAGGGGAAGGCACGTGCGAAGTAAGCATCTCATCGGACTTTCGAAGCTAAGGGGGATGGAATATGAGGATTGAGCCCTCAAAGGGGCCTTGTCGTGATGTACATGTTCTGGGCTAAGGCCCCCAGCAAGCCTCGTGCCCGCCCTAAGTGAAGGCGGGCCAACAAATCAATGAGAGCCCCTTTTTCTCAACATTTCACGAAGTGGGGTCCATACAGTTGCCGCACGCCAGTTGGTTGGAGTGCACCGAGTACGAGATCTCTACAATTGCAAAAGGACCAGGGCCCCATAATTGGTTAGGCCCAAGGCGCATAAACGTGAGGCCGACATTTCATGTTGGACATAGAGGCCGAAAATGCCAATGGGAAACCGGTCCACTATCTGAATCTAGACGCAAGCCTTGATGAAAGAGGCCCAACTGTATTACGTGGGCCCCAACTGCATTGGGCCTGGGTACAGGTACTGGGGCCCAGGCGCATGTTGAGGGCGAAGGTGGTTCTTCGGGAGGTGAAGGGCGCTGTGTGGGATAACAAGGGAGAGTGAGGGACAAGAGAGAGTGACGTACCTGGTAGAAGAGGAGGTGGGCATTGGTGTTGACGTCATCACTGGCTGGTCGTCAAGTCGTCTGGTTGCTTCCATGACTGTAGTTGTAGGATAGGCTGTAGAGTACATAGGGCGCCTGGCGCCATTCAAGAGAGAGAGCTACTTCGGGTTATGTTGTTGGTGTTGCCCTATTGGGCTTGGACATTGACTCA
>BFEA01000391.1:618913-635734 GCA_003427395.1 Chara braunii | reverse complement strand
CGGGGTAGGGGCCACGAAGAAGAAGAGGAAGAAGAAGGGGGAGATAATGACGACGAGGAGGGGGGGAAAGAAAATGATGACGGCTATGGTGAAGGACAAGAGGAAGAAGAAGAATAAAAAACTTGGAGAAGAAAGAAGAGAAAGAAGAAAAAGAAGGAAAAATTGGCGATGGCAGTGGCGACGGTGACGGTGACGTCGCAGCAAGGACGAGGCAATTGATGACGATGACGTGGCAATGACGGCGACGAGGTCGACGGCTACGGTGATGACGTGGCGACGATGGCGACGAGGTCAATGGCGACGACGATGAATCAAGGCGGGAGGGAGGGTCGAAGCCGGTCCGATACCTGTGTGACGGGGCTGAGGCAGAGCAGCGAGGTCGGGGAAGAGAGAGGGAGGGAGTGAGAGCACACACACACATACTCACTGAACTCGAAACGGACTCGACACGACTGGAGGGACGCAGACACAACGTGGCAAAGTCGCAAAGTCTCAAAGTCGCAATCTTGGATTCCAAACACAATGCCGCAGCAAGTCACACTGAAGCACAAGCACTGAGGAGGAAACTTGAATCCCCCGAACTTAGCTCGAGTCCGGTCTCAAGTACAGGACTCAAGTTGAGTTCGGAGGGCAGAAGTGCAATTTGCCTCGGGGTAAACTGAAAATCGACGGTCTAAGCCTGGGCGCCAGAATGTCGGATGGCCCCAAGTATCGAAATCCAAAAGTGCAAGAGGCAGGTTTGAGAACGGGCGCCAGATGCAGAGGGCGCCAAGTTAGGCACCGGAGAACAGAGACTCGAAAAAAAAAAGAAATAGCAGTCTGGCGGGTGGTAACCCACGGACCAGGGATCGAGCCCTGGCTGGGTCCGTAACAGTGAAAGCCAAGTGGGTTGACCGCAGGTGCAGGGCATCTGGGTCAACGTTTGTAAAGGACAGTGGTGGTGAAAGCTTTCGTCGGTTGTGGTAACCTGGCTGGAGCAAAGGGGAGGACTTTGTGGTCCTCAGAGAGTCAGTTAGTTAGTTAGTTAGTGGGTGGACATCTAAGTGGTGAGGAGTGGAACTGTCACTCGATTGTGCATCTTTCACCATGGTGGACACGCGTAGCAGTACACCAAAGCTTAGGAAGAGCAAGTCGCCGCCCTATTAAAAGAGAGGAGAGAAGGAGGCCAAGGAGTTCATCAAGCAGGCTAAGAACAACGCCTTATTGGAGGAGCAGGCGGCGTAGAAAAAAAAGTTGTAAGAGGAGATGAAGAAGTTGCATAGAGAAGAAGAAGAAAAGTTAAGGGCGGTAGAAGAAGTGGAAGTGGAGGAAGTCCCCTTGGAGAGAAAGAGTAGATGAGAAACTGGGGAGTCGAGAGGCACGAAGATGGAGAATCCGTGCATGAAGAAGAGGATTTCAGAGTGGGTCACGATGTATGTTCCTAGAGCAAACCAAGAGGCGGTGATAAGAGAGTTGGACGCAGACGAGGATCCGCTACGGCGCCAAACAATCGAAGACGAAAAAAAGTTGGAGTGGAAGTTGCGCCTCACCAGAGAGAAGAAGCAACGATTGGAGGTAGCAGGTAAGATGGAGAAGGAATTGAGGGGGATAAGTGAGCAGCAAAAGGAGATGGAAAGCCAGGCAGAGTTGTTGGGGAAAATGGATGTTATGCCTAGGAATATAGAACTCCTAGCAGAGGCCCAACAGGAACAGTACCAGTTGGTGAGGGGCCAGGATATAGCATTACAATCCATACGCCAGGGATTCAAAAAAGTTTGCACGTGAGATGATGTTGCACGTGGGTACAGAGATGAAACCGAGACTAGAAAATACGGAGCGATTCCGCACAGGCGCCATAGAAGGCGCAAAGCTTGCTACTCCAAAGGAGGAGGAAGCTCGCCCCCGTAGAGAGCCAGTTAAGGTGAAATTTCATGATTCCTACAGTGGGAAGAAGGAAGAGCACTTCGATAACTGGGAGGAGAACGTTAATTCGTACGTCCACCTACAGAAGATCATACCTGAGGAACAAGTCCTCGTCGCTTTCCACGCCCTCGAAGACGAAACGTCTAGCTTCGCCAGATCGCTTGCTCGCGCTGCTCAGTTGATAATAACATGGTAGCATATTCCAAGGTCACCCCCCTTCCTCAATTCTTCAAGTTGCTTCATGAAAGATTTGCAGATGCCACTTAGGGCCTTAGGGCCTCTGACAAGCTACAAACCATCCACTCTCGCCAGTGGAAGAGTGCCCCAGGTCACTCAAGGGAGTAATGGACGAGTTAATTGCTGTCTCTGGCCATGGGGTCACTAAGATCCAATTAATTTAATCGTTCTATTGTGCCATGCCTGATGCCTTGCACGGGCACTTCTTCGAAATGAGCAAACAGCCCACCATAACCTACGATACATTGAGTAGGGAGGTGGTGATGTTCGAAGCCCAATCCATGCCAACATCTATTTTTTGGCACGAAAATGGAGATGTTGTACCATCTCTGGCCAAGTCAGGGCCAAGGATCATCTCATCCTTACTTTAGATGAGGGTGGTATGGAGGAGGTCCCCTACAACCAGATTGAGTGGGGCCTAGAGGAGGGGGACAGTAGCAATGTTCGGGGGAGGACCTCTGTTGTTGTTGTGGCTGGAGGGAGGCCACAAGGAAGAGCTAGAGGCCAGGGCCAAGGGGATCGGGCCTTTGGTGGTCGAGGACAGGGCGCTCAGGGGGTTGGCGGCAGAGGAAACCACCAAGAGGGAGGTAGGGGTCAAGGTCTGCCACAAAATTGTCCTCGCTCTAATCGATCACCTCCCAGGAGGGGTGAATGGCACCTTGCTCTACAGCAAGGCAGACCCTGGGAAAAGCTAGGTTTGGAACAGACTGTATGACATAAGAGAATAGACCAGGATCGGTGTTTTTACTGCGGTGATCCGGGGGACATCATCAAATTTTGCCACAAATATAGAGCAGCCCAGCAAGCAAAATGCAACCGCTGGTAGGGGTCGCAACTGCCCTTACCCCTAGACCATGTGGAGAAGAGTGTGCGCACCACAGAGAAACTCCCAAACCACATGTGTCTATGGCAGAGGTTATTGGCCAGTGCCTAGATAATTGTCCAACGACTGCTTGTGTTAGGATCTCTCTAGGTACTTCCCTCACGGGCGTGGGAGAAGAGTTGAAGTACAGGATCCCTGCCCGGGCCAAGATGAAGAAAGATAGGAAAGGACAGCTAGTGTTAGTAGACGTCGAGGTCTTCAGAGGCAGGGTAGGGGCCCTTATAGATAGTGGGGCCACCCGTACCTACATTGGTCGTAAAGCGTTGCAAAGGTTGAGGTTGAACTTAAAGGTCCGAAAGTTAGGGGAACCTACAGTCAGCATCCTCGCCAATAATCGCACAATGCGAGTCAAGGATTGAGTCGAGGAAGTCCAGGCATACTTCCACCTAGAGAAAGATGGGAAGATAGAGAGAGTTCTTCATTCCCTGACTCTCCTTGTCGAGGACAATCTCCCGTTTCATATGGTCCTAGGAATGGACAGGGGAGAGGCAGTAGGGGCCACACACCATTTGAGAGAGCACGAGTGTAGGCTCCCTAACCCGTCAGGTTAAGTTAAGATTGCTCGCATGTTTCATGTGTCAGGGATAGATAACCCCTTGGCACATTGTTGCCTCAGCGCTCCTGCATTCGCATGGTTAGTGAAGGAGCAGCTAGAAAAACAGGTTTTTGTAGCCTATGTTAGGCAAGTCACTGAGCCTAAACAGAAGGATTCGATCGACCCTTGCATTACCAAGTTGTTGGGATAATATGCAGATTTGTTTAAGCCACCTACAGGAGTAGTGCCGCAGCCAATTCACCATCGCATTGAGATAGAGCCTGGCAGTAGGACTCCTAAGAGAGATGTCTATAGAATGTCCCCAAGGGAGTTAGAGGAGTTGAGCAAGCAGTTAGGCGAGCTTTTCGAAAAGGGTTGGATTAGGCTCAATTCATCTCCATTTGGAGCACTTGTTCTTTTTGTCCCTAAGAAGGAGGGAGAGCTTAGAATGTGCATTGACTATAGGGGTCTTAATGTCGTCAAAGTAAAGAATGCAAAACCACTGCCCCGTATAGATGATCTATTAAATCGGGCGCAGCGCTGCAAAGATAGATTTTTTTATCATCAGATAGAGGTACATCCTGATTATCAGTACAAGACGACATTCTAAACTAGATATGGGCACTACGAGTTTATAGTGATGCCCTTTGGACTAACCAATGTGCCAGCTACATTCCAACGTTGTATGAATGATCTGTTTCAGCCATGGTTAGATACATTCGTAGTGGTGTACTTAGATGATATTCTACTGTTTAGTAAGGCCCTTCAGGAGCATAGGGCCATTTGAGGCAGGTCTTGGAGAAGCTGAGGGAAGCTAACTTCAAGATCGACGAGAAGAAGTGTGAGTGGGCCAAGACGCAAGTTATGTACTTGAGCCACGTCTTAGATGGAGATGGCATAAAACCTCAGGACAATAAGATAGCGGCAATTGAGATTGGCCAACGCCCCGCACACTGACGGAGTTGAGGTTGTTCCTTGACCTAGCAAATTACTATAGAAAGTTCGAAAGGAACTTTTCTACCATCGCTTCACCTCTTCGCAGGTTGGTAAAGAAAAAAGCAATCTAGGAGTGGGATAGAGAATGTACATTGGCCCTTAAAAAGCTAAAGTGGGCCTTGATTGAGTACCCAGTCCTCAAGGTAGTCGATCCGTCCTTGACTTTTGTTGTCACCACTGACGCAACTCCGCATCATATAGGTGTTGTCTTATAGCAAGATGATGGCAATGGGAATAGACTCGTAGACTTCATGTCTGCTAGGATGCCTTCAGAGAAGGTAGCGATATCTTCCTACGAGAGAGAACTTTACGCTCTCAGGCAAGCATTAGATCAGTGGAAGCACTACTTGCTTGGGAGACACTTCAAAGTGTATTCAGACCAAGAGACGTTGAGGTGGTTGGAGATGCAGGCCAAGATGACACCTAAGCTTACTAGGTGGGCCGCTGAAATAGACTAGCTTGACTTCGAGCTCAAGCCAGTTAAAGGGAAGTATAACATAGTCGCGGACGCTCTAAGTAGGAGAGTTTATTACTTTGGAGCGATAGTTCATTATCTGGATATATAGGAAAAGACCTGCAACAAAAAGTCAAGGAAGCATATGCATAGGACCCTATATATCGTCAAATAGAATAATGATCTCCTTAAGAGAGTTGAGGAGTACCTAAGACTGAACAAGATTACTGCACTAAAAACGGGTTGCTATTCGAGAAGACTAGTGTAGCTGATCGTTTATATGTTCCCAACATCGAAGAGATCCGTAGTTTGTTTTTAGGGGAATGTCACGACACAGAGGGACATTTTGCTTGGCAGAAGACGTTAGCCAACCTTATTCGCGCGTATATGTCGCCAGGTATGAAGGCCGACTACATAAAGTATGTACGCAATTGCAAGGGGTGCCATGGGAATAAGACCACTACATGAGCCCTTCTTGGTCTTCTCAAACCATTGCCTATTCCCGCGAGATCCGGAGATTCTATATCCATTCACTTTATGAACGTTGGAGTTAGGAGTAGGCACGGCAAGAGCCAAGTCATGGTTATAGCTAATAGATTTAGTAAGTACGCAGTTTTTGTTCCTTTGCCCTCAGAGGCACGTACAAATTTAGTTATAGATAAGTTATTTTATCATTGGGTCAGTGAGCATGGTCTACCGATGTCGATAGTTAGTGACAGAGATACCAGAATCACTAGTTAGAACTGGCGAGAACTGATGAAAGTCTATGGCTCTAAGTTGTTGATGTCATTTGGCCGTCATCCTGAGACTAACAGTTATACTAAACATATGAACAAAATCCTGCAACAAGTTCTTAGAATGTATACTAGACCCGATCAAGTCAATTGGGACGAGATGCTCTCAAAGGTAGCCAGTGCATACAACAACAGTGTACACTAAGCCACTTGTCGTACTCCCAACAAGTTGCATAAGTCCTTTAGACCGTGCAGACCGTTTGAGGGACTGAAACGAGATCAGATCCAAAGGCTACTGCCCAGTACAAGGGAGTTCACGATACAGCACGAGAAAGAGATAGCTACCGTTGTAGAGAACCTCGCGAAGGTCTAGCACATGATGATAGAACAAGCCAACAGAGACCATCGCCCATCAAAGTTCCAAGTAGGCGACTTAGTCAGGGTCAGGTCAAAGGAGTTTGCGCCTGAGGAGAACATCTCGTAGAAGCTATTGCCTGCGTATAGAGGACCGTGGCCAGTCCTAGAAGTTAAGGCGGAGAAGATGGACCTACACCATAAAGATTCCAGCACACCTCCACACCTACCCAGTTTTTCATGCGTCAAAGTTGTTGCCATGTACCACAAGTCAACAGTTTCCATCACGGAGATCCATGATCCCTCTGGACATGGATGGAAGGTACCACATTGACCGCATAGTAGGTGAAGATGTGTTCAGAACAAGTGGTAGAGGTCGTCCACAGAAACAGTATAAAGTCAGATTCTCTTTTCAAGAACTAGAAGACGACACCAGGTTCCCATGGACAAAACATCGAGAGACCGCTCCCGGTGTAGTTCGGCCTATGAGAGAGATAAGAAAGGTAAAGGTCCTGCCTTGGACTGAAGTATTCTCCGAGGACCTCAAATTTAGGCCAGCGGGAGTGAAACAGTTTTCACCTTTGCGGTAACAGATGCAGATCCCAGGGCTCGATCCCTAGACCTTCCCTCACCCATGTACAGTACTAGGTAGACCCCTCTGTGTTTTGAACCCGTGACCTGTGTTTTGGTAACTGACTGTTGTCTATCGTAGGTTTGTGTAGTTGTCGGGTCTTGAACTGTAGGTCTGCCGAGTAGAGGTCATAGTTGTGTAGGGATCGTAATTGTTACAACTCTGAAAGGTCAAGATCGCAGCTGCTACAGTCCTGAAAGGTCAAGGTCGTAGCTGCTACAGTCCCGAAAGGCCAAGTCCAGAGACTTCCGGAAGGTCTGGAACTGGCCTTTCGAGTGTTGCTCATGTTAGACCAAAGGCAAGTGGGCAAGTGGGTAGTCCAACTTTGCTTAGTCAGCGGTACCCAGTCCCAGTCTCACTTTGTCCAGTCAACAAATACCATGTTGGACTGTGTGCACCATGGGCCCTGTGGAAAAGGGCAGACCAGCGACCAACAAAAGTATAAATCAAGAGGAAGCGTCCAACCATTCATTGATTCTGTTGTGTGCCATGTGGAAGCGCTGCCCTAGCGTCTTGTGCGAGGTGGTCTGCAGATGCCCAAAGTCGAAGTGGGCTGAGAGGGAGATAGAGCAGCCATCGCTGCTTCTAGTTAGTGTTAGAAGGCGGCCATAACTACCACAGCTAGCGAAAGTCAACAGACAAGGAGTACGTGGGATGTTCAACGAGGTCGAGAGTGAGTGTTGTGAATACAGTGTCAGACAGGTGATGTGTAGGAGCTGAGGCATCGTAGCCAATTGAAGCGAGTTTGTATCTAAACAGTGTTCTCGGCCTTAATATCTCTGAGCTTTGAGTGGGAGCCTGGCGCCAGTGTAGATTGCCACTTGTCTACATGCATGTTGAATGAAGAAAAAAACGAGTTTGATTGCAAACTCAACAAAAAGATAAATAAGGGCATAAATTAACGCTGAACCAAAAACAGAAGCTGCATCAGGCAGAAAAACGTGCCTGGAAACGGCTGTGGGCCTCCAGGTTGCACAGCCAAATAATGGTGTGCGGACTGGGGGCCTCTAACAACCGTCGGGCCCTAAGAAAAAGGGCCCGCCTACAGACCTCGGTATGCTACGTATACTTTGTTCACTTCATACGACATTCAACTTGTCTTTTGTATGTTCTCTTGATGATGCTCATTCATATGCATTTACTAGTGGTACACATACTGCACAAGAGGAGGGTGGAATGACCTGACCAGACACGGACGGAGACACACAGCTGATTTCCGAGTCTTGCTCATGGGCTGAATGCCTTGCTGAGTTTCCCACTTGTTACTGAGTTCTCATTGTCGGTGTGCAAGTTTGGTGACACACTGGTTGGAGCACTGGCTGGAGCAGCGCTAGCACTCAGCTGCGCTGCTGGGGAAGGAGCAAGGATACGGAGAAGGAAGAAGATCAGGACTAGGAGGAGGAGCGTCAGAGGTACTTACCTGGCTATGGTGGATCCCATCTTTGTCACCTTGGTGGGCGCCGCAGCAGGAAGGCCAGTTGGGGAACAGCTAGAGGCAGAGTCAGGCATGGTGTCGTGAGCTAGAGCAGCTGCTTTGTGTTCTCCTTTGGACAACAGGGTGATGCCCTAGTAGTCTGCCATAGCCTCTGCCTGTGAGGAAGAGGGAGAGAGAGAGGCAGCCATGGCTATGATGGACCTCAAGTAATACGTGCAGTAGAAGAGGGACTTGGACATTGATTCTAGATCAGCCATTCATCATTGTTACTATTATTCTTGTTTGAATAAAAGAGAAGATAAGGAGGAGAGTGGTGGCGAAGAAGAAGAGCATTATCATTGGTCTATGCTGGTGCACATTGTCTTCTTCTTCTTTCTTATTTCTTCTTCTTCTTCTTTCCCTCTCTCTCCTCCCAAGTTCATTCATTTCTTTTTGCAAGTGGACAGCATTGGACTTTTTGATGAATGTGTACTTCGAAATTGGCCAGGATCATAAAATTGGTATCAACGCGGAATCTACTTGTTGGTGAGTGTTGACTTTGTTGCCCTAACCCTAACCTAAGTGGTTGAGGGCAACGCTTAGGGTTAGGGTTGGTTGTAAGGGAAGTGGGGCAGCATGGCTAAGGGAAGCTGCCCCCACCAGATTAAGTCGTGTGGGGTCGACATTGGACATAAGTAGGTTGCTTGAGAGTGAGATTGAGGTGGCGAGACATTTTGTGGAGACTTCATGCGACAGCTTGAGAGAGGCGACACTTGCATCTAGAATCTGATTCAAGGGAGACACTTGGCAACTTAAGGGCTGCCCTCAAGTAGGCTACGGACTGCAAGTTGCTACTTTGTTCTTCAGCATCGACTGTGTATCCGGCGTTGCACTTTGGTGTTGGAGTCAGACCCTCCTAGGAGATAGGACACTAGTGTAGGGGTAGCGTTAGAGGGGTCAGGAGGATCACATGAGAGGGGGGTGAATTCTATTCATCTTGAAGCTCAAGGCCACTCAGGTAAGTGTCGTGCACCTACGGGATGCCCATGTATGTGTGCATGGAATGGATTGTCCTGTTCGGGTTACTCTTTCTTTTCCTACTCTGTGGTCTTGATTGTGTGATTGAATGTGTGTGATCTACCTACTCACCTGATGGATGGAGAAACGAAGTATCTTGATTTGAATGCCGATTCTTTCTACAGTGCTTTGTCTTTTCATCTTTGAACGGTTGTAGTCTGTAGGTTCTGCCGGAAGTTGAAATTTCGTTTTCCGGTGCGGTAGAAACGAAACGGAGTCCATGTGGGACTCCTCTTGGTTGGGACCTGGTCGCGGCCTATAAGGGACCTCTGGGACCCAGTGGGACCGGGCCCAAACAAGAAGAGCCCTTTGGACCCAAATTTGTTAGGCATTAGTCCATTGTCTTCCTGACTGAGATACGAAGTTCATTCTTCTTGGATTAGGACACCCACTGCCAAGGGGATCTCGGCTGAGATGTTTCGAATGCTTTTGGTTGCACCATCCATGGCTTGACTCGCACGATGTACACCACTCAATTCTCCATTGTTGCATTTAGTCACTCGTTGTCTGATTTGTTGCACGATCACAAAGCTGGTCAGACAGGACTCGAGAGGACCTCGTATGCAGTCTGATCAGACTGGGTCGCTGGATCAAACCTCTCATGCGAATTTGTTTGCTTTGGTTTGCTGCTCTCTAAGTCCAAATGAAATGCCGCTCCGGCTAGGAGTTCTACCTTCTCTTCTCTGAGCTTTTCAATTTGTTAATCTGAGTTCATTTTCGATGCCCGTGGAGACTCGCAACCAAAAAGAAGAAAGGGAGAGGAGGGAGAGAGAAAAGGAAGACAGGGAAAGTGACCGTCTTGGGTGGGCAAGGACTGGGAAATGGAGTGTTCGTCCAAGCGAAAAGGGGAGTGTACCTCTTGAGAGTCTGATTGATTCTTTTGCTGATTGGCATCTCTCCGATCCACCTGCCGACGATGACGGTCCAAAAATGGCTCAGCCACGGCTAAACTCAGTCCAGTGGAAGGGCCTGTTAGATGCAGCCAGCGATGCAAAGAAACCGTATCTGCAAGCACTCCTAGATAGCGCCATCAAAACGGAACAGGAGACAGAGAAGGAGAGGAAGGAATTTCTGCTGAAAAGTCAGGAGGCCATCTTGGAAACTGTCCCCTCACTGACCAAAAAGCAGTGTGGGGAATAGTTGCAGTCCATACTCACCACTATCGTCAAAGTCCGGAGCCTTGAAGATCATACCACTCAGATCGCCGACGTCTTCGCAAAATTGCGGACACTTCAGGAGGATCTGACTGAGATGACCGGCAAGTACTGTGACTTGATGGTAGAGGTTGTTGCGCTGCAACAAGCCCAAACGCCCAATTCTCTCCCTCTGCCTGCTGGTTCCGGAGCTGCAATTGTAACTAACCTTGCCCCTCCTACCATATTTTCTTCTACTTCTTCCTAGAGTGTGACGGCAAACCCCTCGGAACCTGCAACAAGTGCAGATTCCGCTGTTGCTATAACAAGCAACAAGGCAGGAAATTATGCAACTGTTGCAGCCCCAAGAACTGAACCAGCAGGTGCTGGTCCCAGCTACGCCGGTCCCTTTGTGGATCATAAGGCGGTGCAAATATCGTCTAAGTATGACAGCAAAGAAAACGTTGAATCCTAGATCAGCTCCATGAGGGCAAACTTTGAGGTTTTGGGGACTCAACCTGAAACCCAGTCCGTGATCATGGGAATCAATGTCAAGCCTGTTGCACGAGGCTTCCTAGAAGTCCAAGCTACGCAAGTTGGGGTTCCAAAGATAGAACTAACAAGGTGGCTTAGGGCCACCCCGATTGCCTCCCTCGAGGAACTCCTCATTGCACAATACATGGATCCACACGCTACAGCGAGGGCAAGAAGCCAGCTTGACAAAATCAAACGCAGCAAGTGGACGGGCTCCATGAAAAGCCTCCAAACTTACCTCAGCAAGATATTTGCTACACCCCGATTAGAACTAACTGATCAATCTTGCTTGGATGTGGTCAAAGGCGCAGTTCCCACCAATTTCACAAATCGCCTAGGCAGGGACTACATTGGGTACACTGACTGGTTCACTCTAATAAAGGACATAGTCAGTCTCGAGGCGATAGACCTTGTCTCCACAGCAAGCAGCAAAAAGCTCATGGGCGGCACGCGGTTCTACGGCAGCAGCCGTTTTGTTGTGCACGCCTGTTGGAGGCTGAAGAGGAGGCAGATGCAGATGACCCCACTTTTGGTGACGACCAAGAACAGGACACTGATACAACCTGTTCGTCAGCCCATGAGTCTGATGTAAACCAAGAAGAGGAAAAAATTACTTCCTTTAAAAAGACTGCCAATGCAAAGGGACCGAATCGGAATGCGGGAAGAGTTAGGTCCAACTTCCCAAGGGAGTCAAAATCCCAGCAAAACCAGAGGATGCGGCCAGTAAACCGTGGGTCGACCTCGAGATCACTGAAAATGACTGGTGGGGTAGACTCAAGAAGGGGGTAAGCCTGCATTGCCAGAAACCAAACCATAGGATGCAAGATTGCTATATGCTGCAGGGAAACCAGAATCGGGCGTAGAGTCAACTTTAGCATCCTCTACAGCAAGGGAGACTGAATCAGATGCAAATCAGCAGTCCTCCCTTGAAGCCCAATCATCTGTTGACGCCAAGGTTGAAGTGTGTAATGTTTTGTATGTCAAGCCTTAGGAGGAGTCTGGGACGATCGACTTCCACTACCACTTGGAGCATTGGGCTGAGATGAAACAGCAACGTGCCCAAGGGACAGTGAAGTTGATCTTCTTCAAACTTCTCATAAACCACTGTCATCTCCATGTCTTGATCGACTGTAGTGCTACGGCTAATTTTATATCACCTCATGGGATACGCAAAGTGGGTTTGGGAATGAAGCAAGTGGCCTTGCAGAACCCTTGTCGGACCCAAGTTGGCAACAAAGAAGTTGTCTCTTCTACACATGCAGCCAAAGGGTGCGCACTACCTTTGGCAAGGGTAAAACTGTCACCCACGCGTTGAACTTCTATGTCCTTGACAAGTGCCCCTTCGACGTTGTCCTTGGCTTGGGCTGGCTGCAGTCCCAATGCAAATGGACCAAGTGTAAGGAGTCACTTTTCATGGTCAAAGATGCTCAAGGGAACGAGCTTCCCATCCTCTTGGATGAGAAGCACGAGTCCCCAGTGACTTTTATGAATGCTATAAAGGTATGCAAGAAATGGTGCAAGCACAAAGAGGACGAGCAATTGTATGTTGCCTTTGTTCGTCCTACCCAAGTGCCATCTACTTTTGCGGTTAATACCACAACTACTTCGGCTAGTGATTCTACTTCTAGTACTTCTACTTCTAGCACTCTACCTTCTACTAGTCCAAATGATCCTACTTCAAATCCGATTGCCTCTATTCGCGACCTGCGATCTGACCTAGGTGATCCCTTTGTTGATCCTCCACACCCACCGGTTCCACCAAACATCCAAAACCTACTCGATCGGTTCCCAGAAGTTCAGAGCCACGTGGGGTCCCCACTCGATCGATCTGACACACCATTGAGCTGGTCGAGGGTGTTGTGTATACCGAATGGCACCCGGCGAGTTGGAGGAACTCTAACGACAGATTGACGAAATGATTGACAAAGGGTGGATTAAGCCTAGTGAGTCTGAATTTCATACTCTTGTTTTGTTTGTTCCAAAGAAAGAAGGCAAGCTTCACATGTGTATTGACTATCCCGGTCTAAACCGCATCACAAGAAAGAACGTCTATCCATTGCCCCGCATAGATGACTTGCTTGATGTCACAGGTGGGTGCAAGGTCTTTTCCAAGATCGATCTCAAGTCTGGCTACCACCAGATTGAATTCGATCCTGCGGACCAGCACAAGACTGCGTTCAAAACACGCGATGGGCTTTAGGAGTTTATCGTAATGCCCTTCGGTCTCACGAACGCACCAGCCACCTTCCAAAGCCTCATGGACAAGGTCCTCCGCGAACAAATTGGCCGGTCCGTGGTGGTATACCTCGATGATATACTAATCTTCAACAAATCTATGTAGGAACACCTCAAGCACCTCAAGGAAGTGCTCACTATCCTCAAGAAGACACAACGCCATCTCAACCTAGAGAAATCTGAGTTTGGGAAGGATAGCGTCATCTATCTTGGGCATCGGTTGTCTGTTGTAGGCCTAGAGCCTGAGGCAACCAAGGTTGAAGTCATACGCAATGGCCTCAGCCCGCGAACATCCGCGAACTCCGCTCTTTCCTTGGTCTCGCGTCATACTACCGAAAGTTTGTGCCCCGCTTCTCTATTGTCGCTCGCCCGTTGTCTCGGTTAACAAGTAAGAATGTTCCCTACTCTTGGGACACCGCATGCAAGAACGCCTTTTGAGCTTTGAAAGAAGCCTTGGTAAGTTACCCAGTACTCCGCATTGCAGATTCCAGTTACTACGGATGCAAGTCAGTATGGAATCGGCGCAGTGTTGCAGCAAGATGGCGACGATGGCTTGCGCCGCTTGAATATTACAACAGACGCATGCCCAGCGAAAAGGTAGCCACTTCCACCTACATGCGCGGGCTCTATGCTTTGCGTATGGCTTTGGACCATTGGAAGCACGATCTTTTGGGACGCCACTTCAAAGTGTTCTCAGATCACGAGACTCTGAAGTGGATTAAAGAGCAAACTACCCTGTCCCCTACGTCACTTCGCTGGTTCACATCTACGACTTCGAACTAAGGCACAAAAAGGGTTGTTATAACCGAGTAGTTCATGCTTTGTGACTTGCCTTGTGAAATCCTACGACCTCCGGAAGAAACTGAGGGAGGAGCTCGTAGAGCATACAGCCAAGGATCTGGAACTTAGTCCCATCCTTGAGCGGTTGCGGGCTGATCCTAGCAGTCAGCCCGATTTTCACGAGTATGGAGGACTGATTTTCCGTTGCTACGGGAACCACGACCGTTTGTGTGTGCCCAAACATGAGCCTCTCCACACGCACTTTCCGGATTTTGCTCATGGTCGGAGTGGACACTTCGGCATGGCAAAGACATACGCAAATCTCCTGAGACAGTTTGATTGGCCTGGCATGAAAGGGACTGTTGATAAGTTTGTGGCTGAATGTCAAGTCTATCAACGAATCAAACCATGCAGACAAAAGCCCATGGGGCTACTTACACCCCTTCCCATTCCCGATGGTCCCGGGGAGTCCGTCTCCATCGACTTCACCCACATGGGAAAGGTAAGTAAGAACGGCTACTCACAAGTCATGGTGATTGTTGACAGATTCTCGAGGTTCCTTAATCTGATTCCTTTGCCACCTCACGCTCCAACATAATTAGTGATCCGTGAGTTCCAACAGAAGTACATTCTGCAGTTCGGAATCCCGAAGACTCTTGTGAGCGATCGGGATCCGCGCTTCATTAGTACTGAATGGAAGGATTTCACGTCCCAACTAGGGATCAGGCTGTGTATGACATATGGCCGACACCCCGAAGCCAATGATTTGGCTGAGGAAATCAACCAGATTGTGTTTCAACTTCTCCGCACCTTGATTATTCGGGATCAGGAAACATGGGATGAAGAGTTGTATTTCGTTAAGGGGTTGTACAACAACTCCCTCCATTCTGCCACCGGCATGACGCCCAACAGGTTGCATTACGGTTGGCAGATCCGTAATCCGCTCTCCTACCTATTCCCTGAGCAGCCAGCTGGCTTAACACCCGGCAGGCCTGGCTTCAGGGCCAAGTATGATCGCTTGCTCGAGGTTGCCATTGCAGCAATGACCAAGCGACAGCACGCCATGATCTATCATGCAAACAAGAGGCGCCGACCGTCGTATATTCAAGTAGGAAGCTATGTCTGGGTCAAGATGTCTGAATTTTCAAAAAAAGAGGGAGTCTCTCGCAAACTTCTCCCACTCGACTATGGTCCGTGGGAAGTTTTGGATGTGATTGGCGAAGATCACTTTGGACCTTCGTATGTAGTTGATGTGCCAGCCCATCTGCGCAAATACCCCATGTTCCACGCATCAAAATTGTACCTCCACCGTGACGCTAAGACGTTCGATTATCGTGAAGACATGATCCCTCGTGCAATCAAAGGTGGTCATGAGATAGACATAATTAAACAGCACGTAGGGAAGGGACGCAACAGACAGTACCAGGTTCATGTATCACCCGTTGGACGATCTGTACTAGATTTCCAAGCAGGAACTGCTACGCAGCGCACCACGGGTTGTTAAAGTCTACAAGCGACAAATCGCAGCTAACGCTACTCCTAAGATCTCTGCAAGGCTCACTGTGACGGAGTATTCTAGGAACCTCTTTGCCTTTCTTGCTTACGATGCGTTTGTCGAGGACTCAGAATGAGTTACTCGCTCGAAGGGACCTCGCTCTTAGGGGGGGGGAGGTGTGATGACCCGTCCAAACATGGACTGAAACACGTGGCTGATTTCTTAGTTTTGCCCATAGATTGAATGCCTTGCTGAGTTTCCCGCTTGCTACTAAGTCTCTGTGTGTACGGTTGTTGGACTGCATGTCTATCTGAGTGCTGGTTGGCTTGAGTGTGTGTGTGTGGCCATGCCTGTCTGAGTGCTGATTGGCTTGAGTGTGTGTGTGTGGCCATGCCTGTCTGAGTGCTGGTTGGCTTGAGTGTGTGTGTGGCCCTCAAGAGCACTTGCTCATTCACTGGGCCCTCAGGGCCGGTACTTACCTGTGGTCGTGACATTGAGAGCTTGCAGCGGGAAAAACACTAAGTAGCGGGTAGGCCGATACCGCACCTTGAAGAGGTAGATGTGCAGGCAGAAGAAGACAAAAGTGGCATTTTTAGAGGCCCAGTAGTTGTACGTTAGGTCTAGGCGGATAACAGTCCAACCAGTCTGGGTCTAGGGCTTGTAGGGGCAATATCAGAGTGTGCAATGATGTTTCCCTCCGAAAGGGAGGAGGTACCGGTTGCTTGGAAGGCCGAGCGGCCTGGAAGTCACCGCCCGAAGAGGCAAGCAGGCCACTATATCTCCCAGTCGGGCGAAGAGCCCGGCCTCATTCTCGGTGTGCAAGTTTGGCGACACACTGGTTGGAGCCCCGGTTGGAGCAGAGCCCGACCTCATTCTCGGTGTGCAAGTTTGGCGACACACTGGTTGGAGCGCCGGTTGGAGCAGCGCTATCCAGGAGCAGTGCTGTTGGGGGAAGGAGAAGGACACGGAGGAGGAAGGACAGGAAGGGGGAGGAGCGTCAGGGGTACTTACCTGGCTATGGTGTCAGCCATCTTCATCACCTTGGTGGGCGCTGCAGCAGGGAGTCCCCAACTGGGGAGAGCTACACCAAGAAACTTTGAGGCAGGATCGGGCATGGCGGCCTGAGCTAGAGCAGCCATAGCTGCTTTGGGTTGTCCTTTGGGCATCTGGGCAAGACCTAGTAGTCCGCCATAGCCTCGACCTATGAGAGTGAAGAGTGGGAGAGGCGGCCATGGCTATGGTGGACCTCGAGTGATACCTGCAGTAGAAGAGGGAATCGGACACTGGTTCTGGATCAGCCATTCAACATTGTATTATTATTTCTTGTATGAATAAGAGAAGGGGGAGATAAGGAGGAGGAGATTGTTGGGCGAAGAAGAAGAGCCTTGTCATCTGTCTATGCTGGTGTACATCATCTTCTTCTTCTT
>BFEA01000391.1:603976-618228 GCA_003427395.1 Chara braunii | reverse complement strand
TAATCTGCAAATACTGAGAAGTCTGGCAGCGAGAGGGTGAGGGGGAGATGGTGGACTTAGAAGAGGAAGAAGAAGAACTCTCTCTCTCTCTCTCTCAGTCCGGTACTAACCTGTGAAGGTGGCGCGTTGTTGTAGGTACATCGAAGACGAAGTTGGGCTATGGCACCACAGGTAAGTCTCCCTGGCCTCCGCCAACCCTCTCTCTCTCTCTCCAACGGTACTCTAGCTCCTAATAGTGCCCAGTGTTGAAGGCTACTCCTAACGCTACTACTACTACTGCAACGCTCCTCCAGCCTCCTGCCTCCTGCACGTGAAGTGCCCGTGAACTGCCTGGGAAGCCCCTATGAGATACCTGCAGCCTGCTGGGCGGGCCAATTCTATATAGTGCTGGCCCGTTCGAGAGGCTACTCTTGCCAATGCCGGAACGTGTCAGACCCTGGCGTTGAAGTTCAAACAAAGACTGTCTTGAAACAGGCCCAAAAATGGCTTGTGCTAAACCCTGGTCTGGTGCCTGAGTTTCAGGGCAAGTCGACTTTATGAGGGCCTGAAAATGGCCCTCGTTTTCAGGCTTTTAGGCTGAAACGACGCAGGGCTTGTAGGCCCTTATTTTCCATCTGGTCGGGCCCTGCAGGCCCGTGTGGATGAGCAGTATGCCACAATTGGCGACATGCTACTGGAGCCAAGCGCTGGACTTGGGAAGCGCTGCCTGGAGGAGAAGAGCAGTTGGGTGCTTAGCCTGGCTATGGTGAGCAGCCCAGCCTGAGGAGGAGGAAGAAGGGGGTGAAGGAGGAGAGTGGTGAGGTACCTACCTGGATATCGTGGACACCATCTTCATCGCCTTGTTGGGCGCTGCATCTGGAAGGCCCCAGTTAGGGTAGTGCCACATCAACGAAGCTCGAGGCACAGTCGGGCATGGCAGCTTAGTGAGCAGCGACATAGCTGCTTTGGGTTGTCTTTTGGACAGGAGTGCAGTGACATAGCTGCTTTACGTTGTCCTTTGCACAGGAGGGCAGAGCCCTTAGTAGTCCGCCATAGCCTAGGCTAGTGAGAGGAGGAAGAAGGGGGGAAGCCATAGCTAGGGTGGACCTGATGTTGTGTCAGCAGTAAGAAGGAATTTCAGATATTGATTCTGGTTCATCCACTTATTGTTATTATTATTAACGGAAGAAGAATAAGATTGGCGAAGTGAAGGAGGAGGAGAAAAGCGAAGAGAGAAGGGGGATTTGTCATTGGTCTTGCTGGTGTACATCTCCTTCTTCTTCTTCTTCTTCTTTGGTCTCTATCTCTTTGCAAGTGCTTCCATTTCTTTCGCAATTGGGTAGCAATGTCTTTCATTGTGAATTTGCACTTTGGGAATGACCAGGGTCGTAACAATTGGTATCGGAGCGGACGTACTTGTTGGCGAGAGGTGTCAATCACCCTAACCCTAATTCCAAATTAGGTTAGGGCTAACCTAATCTCGGATTAGGGTTGGTGGTTAGGGTTAAGAGGGGCAGTGAGGTATGTGGATGCTGCCCCCACCTGGTTAGGTCATGATGGGTCAACATCAAACCTGACCAAGTTGCTTGTGTGATTGAATGGGGTGGTGAGACACAAAGGAAGCTGATTGGAATAAGCGAGAGGGAGTAGAGAGTGAGAGGCACTCACACCTGGAACCTGGACTTCAAGAAGACATTGAGTGACTTTTTGGCTTCCCCTCAAGAGGGAGACTTGATCGGAGGCTGCCATATCTGCATCGAAGAGCTGCAAGTTGCTACTTTGGTCTTCAACATCGACGGAGGATCCAGCATTGTAACAGGGGTGTAGGGAGGCCGTATTAGTCATACTAGGACACTTTGTGTAGTGGTAGCTAGGGGTCAGGAGGACCTATGAGAGAGGGGGGTGAGTCCCTGGGTCTCACAGGTAAGTGTCGTGTGACTTGGGTATGCCCATGGGTGGTTGCTTGGTGCTTCATGGCCTGTTGGGGTGTGTTGGGCTCTCTTCCTCTTCTCTGCGGTCTTGGTTGTGTGTGTGCGCATGTGGATTGCTTTCTCACCTGATGGATGGATAGATGATGTATCTTGTTCTCAATGACATATCTATCTATAGTGCAGTGTCTTTACATTCTGAACGGCTGTAGGAGCAGGTTCTTGCTGAAAGTTGTCTTTTCCTTTTTCAGTACGGTAGAGGCAGTTTGGGTCTAACTTGGTACACCTCTCTCATTGGTCCTGGTCCACAACCTACTTGGACCCTTCGGGACTCAGTGGGACCAGGCCCAATGGGACATGACCTTTAGGACCCAAATCTGTAGCCGCCAGTATGTTTCTTTGTTGTGTTGAATTTGGGGGACACACGGGTAGTAGGGACATTCCTTTCAAGGGGATCTTGAATGGTCTTACTGCATGTTCTCACATACTGGCCCGTGTCTGGCTCGGCGACCGTTTGCACCCCTCAAAATCTCCATTGCTGCAATTATATTTCTTCGGCTCACTTATTCGTGGTGTTTGTTCCTTGTCGGGTTAGACAAGAGGGGATCTCCAACTAATCTGATCGGACCCGTTCGTTACACCAATCCTCTCTTTGATTTGTTCTTTTTTCTTATTCTGTTGCGTGAATGTCCTTCTCGAAGTCCAAATGAATTTTCGCTCCGGGTATGAGTTCTACCTTCTGCTCCTTGTGATTTATTTGTTTTTCTTTTATCCGAACTATCTATGTCCAATATTGAGACGCGTACGCAGAAAGCGGAAAGAGAGAGAAGGGAGAGTCAACGTATTTTGTTTGAGAGTGTGAGGAGGGGTAAGAGAAGCGTTCGTCCAAACCTGAGAAAGGACCGGACCCCTCTTGAGAGATCTACCAATACCCCATCCTCCATCATGGCAGACATCTCATCTGCCCAATGGCAGGCCATGCTGGACACAGCGAACGAGAGCGAGAAACTGTTCTTTCAGAAACTTTATGAGGACGCGATGCACAGAGAGGAGGTAGAAGCAGCAACCAAAGCTACAAGTATTGCTGCCCAAGTGGCTCTCCTCGAGGTTCTGGAGTCTAGTGATGCCCGGTTCACAGAGAAGCTAACTGTTGTCGTAGCAGCCTTGGTTCAACTGCGGACCTTGGAAGATCTCGAGTCCCGTGTGACAGCTCTAGAGCAGCATAACCAAGAGTTGCAGGTTGAGATCGTCAACCTCAAACAAGCCCAACTGACTGCCCCTCGTCCTCCTAATCCTCGTCCTGCTGCAGTCCCAGTCTCTTACGCTAACACACACCTCATGCAGAGAGCAAGTGGAATTGTGACGAGCGCAGGAACCCGTGCCAGCTCCTCAAGCGGCAGCGCCGACAGTTCTGCACTGGTCTCAGTCCTCCCAAATGCGGGAACATCAGCCCAAAACGCTGCAGTTCTTACTGGCGTACAATACAGCAGTCCCATAGTGGACAAGAGGGCGGCCACGCTGCCGTCCAAGTACTACGGGAAGGGGGACATCACCTCTTGGATCAACTCCATGCGCTTATACTTCGAGGTATTGTGAACACCTCAAGAAGACCGAAGCATGGTCATGAGCACAAATATTGAGCCCGTTGTACAGAGTTTCATAAACTCCAAGCTGTTAGTGCAGGTTATGAAAGAATTGACCTGACCGAGTGGTTGAAAAAGACTCATATACGTACTCTTGAGGACCTCCTCATCACGCAGTATCAAGATAAGCACGTTGCGCTCAAGGCACAGCCTAAGCTTGAGGCCCTCAAAGGCCAAAAGTGGAGGATTTCCATGCAGGCTTTGGAGCAACACTTGTCTGGTTTGTTCACTACTCCAAACCTTGGATGGACTAACGTGTCTTGCATGAATGTAGTTATGGGAGTGGCCCCTGAAGATTGTGTCTCTCGGCTAGGACTCACGGACCATTCGACCTGGTGTGAGCTCCTGACGGATCTAGTCAACCTAGAAGCCAAAGACATCGTCGGGCGTGCGAAGACACCCGTTGCAGGTCAAACTTTATGACGCAAACGATACGGAAGCAGCAACCAGCTTGTCCTACATGAACATCGGGAGGCTAAGAATCAGTCCTATGCGGATGATCTGTCTCTAGATGACAATCTAGAGTCGGACTCTAACAAGGGTTGTTCTACGTCAGCCCTTGAGTCTGACATGAATACCGAAGAAAAATGTAATGCCTCTAAAAAGACTGCTTCAAGCAAAGGGCCTAATCGTGGTTCGCGTAGGGGAACCATAACCCACCTTCCCAAGAACGCAAAGATTCCTGAGAAGCCGGAGGATGTCTCCACCAAGCGTTGGGAAGCCCTCCGCAATAGTCAAAAGGAATGAGAGAGAAGATCCAAACTGAATGTGTGCTTGCATTGTCAAAAGCCTGGGCACGCTGTGCAGGATTATTATCGTCTGTAGGGAAACAGGCAAAGGGCGTAGAAGAGTCATTAGCACTCTCTACAACAAGGGAAGTTGAACAGTCAGTTGCAGGCCCCTCCAAGGAGCCTGAATCTGATCAACAGCCTGCTCTTGAAGCCCGGACTAATTTTGAATCCAAGGCTGCCACAGTCCAAGTAGTTTACACTGAGCCTTGGGAGGAGACTAAGAAAGTCAACTTCCACTCTCACCTGGAACATTGGTTGAAGGTCAAGC
Organism: Chara braunii; assembly: GCA_003427395.1. NCBI lineage: Eukaryota > Viridiplantae > Streptophyta > Charophyceae > Charales > Characeae > Chara > Chara braunii. The sequence goes on along the minus strand of BFEA01000391.1, from coordinate 613,619 downwards.
TGCAACGCCGTGTTCAAGGGAGTGTGAAACTGATCTTCTTTAAGTTGCTCATTAACCCCTACATCTGTGTGTTGATTGATAATGGCTCAACGACTAACTTCTTTCCTCCTAACGGGATTCGTAAGGCGGGCCAAGGAATAAAGCACGTGGAATTGCAAAACCCTTGTCAAACCGAGGTAGGCACCCAAGAGGTTGTCACCTCAACACATGTTGTCAAAGGTGTGCGCATCACATTTGACAAGGATCGCACTGTTACACATGAGTTGAACTTCTATATCTTCGACAGGTGTCCTTTTGACGCGGTCATTGGCTTGGGCTAGTTAAAGGCTTATCGTCTAGGGACCAAGTGGGCGGATACTCAGTTTGTGGTGCGTGATGCAAAGGGGAACGAGCGTACCGTTCCATTGGACGAGACGCACAAGTCCCCAGTGACTCTTCTGAGTGCAAACAGATTCTGCAAATCGGTGCGCAGGCGCAAGGAAGCTAAGTGTGTGCATGTAGCCCTTCTGAAGCCCCTCCATGTACCTTTTACTTTTGCTGCATTTTCTACCTCGAAAAATATTTTTATTTCTACTACCTCTACTTCTATTCCATCTACTTCTACTATAAGAAATAAGTCTACTTCTGATCCAACTACTTCGAATTCGGTTGTTATTGTTGAATTTGATTTTCTCTCTCCTGATGAGGATGATCCTCCACCGGAAGTCCCAACAAACATTTGTTGTCTATTAGATCGATTTCCTGAAGTTCTGGTTGAACCTCTTGGAGTCCTCGAGCGTCTGGTCAAACACAAGATCGAGATAATAGAAGGGAGTGTTCCTCCGAAGGGATGCGTCTACCGTATGGGACAAGGCGAGTTGGAGGAGATGAGGAGACAAATTGACGACATGATTGGTCGTGGATGGATTAGGCCCAGTGAGTCCGAGTTCGGTGCACCTGTCCTGTTTGTGCCAAAGAAAGGAGGCAAACTCCGGATGTGCATCGACTATCGTGGCCTAAATCATATCACCAGAAATAACGTTTATCTCTTGTCTCGCATAATTCATCTGCTAGATGCTGCAGGTGGGTGCAAGGTCTTCTCCAAGATCGACCTCTAGTCTGGCTACCACCAGATTGAAGTTGACCCGAACAAGCAGCATAAGACTGTATTCAAAACACGTGATGGGTTGTACAAATTCATCGCTATGCCCTTCGGTCTTACGAATGCACCAGGCACATTTCAGTGCCTCATGGACAAGGTTCTCCGCCATCAGCTCAACAGGTTTGTTATTGTTTACCTTGACGACATCCTAATTTTCAGCAAGTCTCATGGAAGAGCACGTCAAGCACCTTGAGGAAGTCTTGCAGATCCTCAAGGAGGCACAGTTGCACCTCAACTTACGAGAAATTTGAGTTTGGAAGGGACAACGTCATCTATGTTGGGCACCGGTTGTCTGCAAACGGTCTTGAGTCGGAGGCAACCAAGGTTGAGGTCATACGAAAGTGGCCTCAACCGACAAATGTACGCGAACTGCGTTCTATTCTTGGTTTGGCTTCGTATTACCGGAAGTTTGTGTCCAATTTTTTTGTCATTGCTCACCCACTCTCGAGACTAACAAGCAAAAATGTTGCTTATGCTTGGTGCGAGAAATGCGAGACTACGTTTGAAGCCTTGAAAAAAGTCATCTACGTTTGGTAAGTCATCATGTGCTTATGCTCACCCACTCTCGGGACTACGTTTGGTAAGTCATCATGTGCTCCTCATTGCGGATCCCAACCCCACGTTCGTAGACACTACGAACACGAGCCAGTATGGGATTGGTGCAGTCTTGCAACAAGATGATGGTGTTGTGTATTGCGTTATTGTACAGACTGGCAATGAGAGGCAATTTCTCATCCTAGTGATTTTGGTTGGGCTTAATATAATGCCTCACCAGATGACGCACGACCCGGTTCATCTGTTCAGCCTGCCCATTGGCTTCGAGATGATTCCCAAAAGTCATTTGGAGCTGGTTGCCCATCTGTTCAACATTCTTCTTCCCCATCTCGCTTGTGAAACGCACATCTCTATCACTAACGATCGTCTCTGGCAGTCCAAAGTCACGCACCCAGTTATCCATGAATAACTTGATGAAGTGTTCAGTCCAGGCGGTCTCCGACATGGCAATTAGTCTAGCAAATTTAGTGAACCTATCAACTATGACGAAGATACGTCTCTTGCCACTCTTGCTAGTCACGAGGGTATCCATGAAGTCCACGGAGGTACTTTGTCCCGGACCAGCAGGGATGGGTAGAGGCTTTAGTAACCCAAGCGAAGCTTGAGTACGTGGTTTGTCCCGCTGACAGACCTCACAGGTCTGTGCATACTTCTTTGCATCGTCCAGCATGTTAGGCCACAGAATCGCTGTACTAAATTAGCATTAGTCTTCTTGTAGCCGAAATGTCCCGATGCGTCGTGGCACTCACCTAAAAATAAACTACGCAAAATCTCTCTAGATGGAACAACTAACCTTTTAAACCCTGCCTTCCCAAGAAAGAGTAACCCATCCACCATCACAAACTCATCAGTGGTGACCTTGTCTTTGGCCTCCAGTTTGTTGATAATGCTTCCCCCAAGGTCCGAGTAACATTCTCAGAAAGACCACACTCATAAATCAGCGCACCTAGGTAATCTTCCCTACGAGACAATGCATCTGCAACCTTGTTGTACTCTCCTTTCACATAGTATAGTTTAAAATCATATCGATCTATGACTTCAATCCAAAGTTTGAGTGCATTTTAGGGAACCAGTTGTGTCTTGATCCACTTAAGGGTCTGATGGTTCATTCTCAAACAGAAGAATCTTCCTAACAGATAGTGCCTTCAGTGGACAAGTGCCTTGTAGAGGGCATAGAGTTCCCTCTCATAGGTGAACTTTGCCAACTTCTTTGATGGCATTTTTTTTGCTCGTATACTCGACCGGTCCCAACTCTTTCCCTTCGTGTTGAGCCAGCACTGCGCCTATGTCGTATTAGCTTGCGTCAGTGGTTACAACAAACGGCCTTTGCAAATGGGTACCATGACAACCTCATGGTGCATGAGTGCATGCTTCAAAAGCTTGAAAGTTGTCGCGCACTCATCGGTCCATTCCCATGGCGTATCAAATCGAGTTAGATCAGTCAAGGAAGATGTGATCGTGCTATAGTTCTTATCGAAGGTGCGGTAATAACCACACATTCCCAAGAATGATCTGACCTCAATCACAGACTGAGGTCGTGGCCAATCACGCATGCTAGCCACCTTCGCATCTTCGAGCCTAATCCTATCCGCGGAGACTTCATGACCCAAGTACAAGATTCGAGTGCGACCGAACTCGCATTTTTCTAAGTTTATTTTATACTTGTGCAGCCGAAGGAGTGAAAGTACCTTGTCTACATGTTGGGCATGTTCCTTGACAGTCTTACTAAAGATAAGTACATCATCGAGGTACACGACGATGAACTTATCTAAGTGGTCATGGAAAATCCTATTCATGGCGTGTTGGGATGTACCCGGCGAATTGCAAAGGCCAAAGGGCATCACCACAAACTCGTACAGACCGTACCTGGTCTGGAATGTGGCTTTGTGCTGGTCCTCTGGTCTTATAGCAATCTAATGGTCACCGGATTTTAAGTCTATCTTAGTATAGTATTAACATCCCTGCACCCTGTCCAATAGGTCGTCGATGCGTGGTAGAGGCTTTAGGTTCTTAACAGTGATGGGATTGAGGCCTATCTGATCAATGCACATCCTTAGTGATCCCCCTTTCTTTGGAACAAATAATACTGGTGAGCCAAAGGGGAAGGTGCTAGGCCGTATCCAACCCTTCTCTATGAGCTCTTTCAGTTGTCGCCAACTCAACCGGAGCCATCCTATAAATTCTCCCTACCTGGGATGATCTTTATGGCACGGAAAACCTCCCTGTCTACGACTCTTGTAGGCTCCTCGAACAGATCAAGGTACTTAGTGACGATGTTCTCTATCTCTAGGCATGTTTTGACGACCTCCCCTTTCTTAGAAACATAGACTAGGTACATACCTTCCTCTTGGTTCTGTTTGTAATAATTATAGAAGGCAGATGCGCATAGGCACCCATAGGAGTCAGTTAACCTACTTGATTTGTACTTAGCCAGTCTAATTGTTCTCCCATTAGGCAACTCTTGCTTTAGCACCTTCTTGTCCCGGTCAAACTGGGGTTTGGCAACCTCAAGGTAGAACATGCCTAACAACATATCGATAGGCAATTCGTCATTCATCGCTCTCTAGGAATGAAATTCTATGATTAAGATCTCCTCCTGGATAGGAGAAAGTGTAGACCATGACCTTAACGTAGTCCTCTACCATCATGCGCTCTTTGTTGGCCAAAGTAGATGTTACCGGTCTACTAAGGCGTTGCACCCGGTCCTTTAGGCGCAGTCTCTCGACGCAGTCGCGACTTATAAAGTTTCATGTGGAGTCGATGTTTATGAAGGCAACGCACTTGCGGCCACCCACACCAACTTCCACAACGAAATGCTCCCCTCTAGGACCTCGACTTAGTGTCACCCAGGACTCACGAGGGTCCCTTGCCGACCACTCACCTTGAAGCCTCTCTAAGGCTTCAGACACATCAAACGTACAGAGTATAGTTGGGTCCGGGTGCCTCTTCGGGGTGACTAAAGGAGCCAATAGCTTCGACCAACTCTTGAAACGGGGAGGGTACATCACCCACTTCAACAAGAGTAGAAGCAGCTACAATATTTACTGGCCCTAGGTGTTTCCCGAGTTGGAGCTCATAGAGGCCCCAGATTGAGAAAAAGGATACCCACCCTTAAGAGGGATCTTTTACGCGCCCTTCGCGTTTTTGCATTTAAACTGTTGATGGCCATACTCGTTGTAGTTTACGCAAGCCCCTCGCTGGTAATGGTCCCACCACACATCTTGATCAAAACCGGCTCTAACCCACGCAGCTCTTTTGTTTAGGTTTGCGGTTTTCCCCTAACTCCTTTGTTGACCGCCCTTGTCGCGACCACATGCCTTAGCCTTGACTATCGCGGTGAGGTTGCTACCCTCAGCACTATCCTCCCCATCTAACTCTGAACTATCCACAAGGTCAAAACATCATCGATATCGGTTTGATTCCCTTCGGAATCAACCATCATCAATCAACTGCCTTTTTTCTTCCACCCTTGTGGACCACCCATCGTAGCCTCTCAATCTAGGGCTTTCTTGTTGAAGGTCTCAAAGGTGTTATACTCTAGTCGAGCCTTGCTGTCTAACAAGTTCTTGATGTCTGTGGGAAGACACCTCAAGAACATGGTCAATAAGACCTCCGGATTGTACTCCACGCCTGGAACGACAATCAAACGCTCTACTGTTGTGGTAAGCTCTCGCACAGACTTGTACTTCCTAGTATCAAGCTTTGGTAACCCATCAGTGGCAATTTGTGCCTGTTGAGGGTTGTGCCAACGCCCCTCCACCAAATCCATAAAGCTCTCAAGGGTATGGGTCTTGGCCCAATCACCCATGTTCCTGCCGAACCCTTTTGAGGCTAATTCAGTTGACAGATGCCTACGCATACTTCGAAGCTATAGTCTAACTCGACTTCGACACTCTACGACGCTACTGTGCGCTCGACTTCGACTCTGTACGACGCTACTCCAAGCTACTGCTCTCGACTTCAACTCTCTACGCGCAACTTCGCTACTCTCTCTCTCTCTCTCTCTCTCTCTCTCTCTCTCTCTCTCTCTCTCTCTCTCTCTCTCTCGGTTCGGTAGCGGGGGGGAGGAAGGCGGGCGCAACGTGTTTTTTTTCCCTTTGGGCTCGACCCTCGACTTCGACGCTACTTGGGCTTTGCTCTGCACACACACACACACACATACACACACGTGGTGAGTCCTTGGCCATCAGTATAATCAGTCTTGGGCAGACTGTTGGGGTTCAACCTCCTGATGACTCGGTGGAAATCCGACAAAACAGTCTGGCTGAGCCATTTTGTGAGTTATTTATTTAGTGAACATAGCAAGATTGGTATATACTCAAACTCACCTACACAGAACACACACACACAGACACACACACACACACACACACATAGCATTTCTGCATCCTGAAGGTTGGATGTTGAGGCTTGAGGTGTGCAATGCATTAAGGCCTTTCGAACGACCGCACATTGATGATTGACGGTGAGTTTGTTATTCATGCCTGATGCTTTCCTTTCTTTGTTGTCTTGGAACTATGAGAGAGAGAGAATGTGTATGTGTCCGCGTGTGTGTGTGGGGGGGGGAGAGAGAGAGAGTTAATGGATGGCGAAAGAGAGAGAGAGTGGATGGCAGGCGTGAGAGATAGAAAGTCGAAGACAGGCCTGCGCGAGCGTGAGAGAGCGAGAGAGGGAGAGAACCTACGACCCACCCCACTCGCCCACCCACTGTCAAGTGTATTAAAAGAAACAGCAAAAAACGTGCAAGCTAGAGTGCGTGAGAGAGAGAGAGAGAGAGAGACCCTACGACCCGCTCCCCCACTGTCAAGTGCATTATCTATACCGATCAGATTGCCCCATCGCGCGCGCGAAAGAGAGAGAGATAGGGAGAGAAACAAAGAGAGTCCATCGACACCTTTGTGAGAGAGAGAAAGTCCATTGACACCTTTGTGAGAGAGAGAGAGAGTCCATCGACACCTTTGTGAGGGAGAGAGAGAGAGAGTCCATCGACACCTTTGTGAGAGAGAGAGAGAGAGAGTCCATTGACACCTTTGTGAGAGAGAGAGAGTCCATCAACAACCTTTATGAGAGAGAGAGAGAGAGAGTACCTACCCCCCCCCCCTCCTCCACCACCGTCAAGTGTACGTCAAGTGTATTATCTATACCGATCAGATTCATATCTGATTTGAGGCCCCCAACGTGCACGAGAGAGAGAGAGGGAGAGGGAGAGAGAGAGTACCTACAACCCACCTCCCCACGGTCAAGTGCATTCGGTACAAAACAGTTCCATGATCCTTTGGGACCATGAAGAAAGAAACAAGAAAAAATGTGCACACGCGCACCCACACGCAAGAGAGGGAGAGAGAGATTTTGCTACTCTGCCGCACGTGACTTTGGACGATGGTCCCCCAGTATAACCCGCCCCCTCCAACGAGACGAACTAAGCAAGGGAGAGAGTGAGAGAGTGAGACAGAGAGATTTCGCTACACTGTCGCGCGTGACTTTTGTACGATGGTCCCACGATATGACGACCTAGCCCCTCCAATGAAACAAACTAAGCAAGCGGAGAGAGAGAGAGAGTACCCACGATCCACCATCCCCCCTCCCCAACATCAAGTGTACTATCTATTCCGATCAGTTTCGTTGTCCACAGGGACCCAAAAAAAAGAAACGGCAAAAAATGCACACATACGTTTGCGAGCGCACGTGTGCAATGGTCCCTCAGTATGTCGACTCGTCCTCTCGACAGACAGAGAGAGAGAGAGTTCCCCGGTATGACGACCTGCCCCCTCCAATGAAACGTACTAAGCAAAAGAGAGAGAGAGAGAGAGAGAGAGAGAGAGAGAGAGAGAGAGAGAGAGAGAGAGAGAGAGAGAGAGAGAGAGAGAGAGAGAGACTTTGCTACTCTGTCACACATGACGTTTGTATGATGGTCCACCTGTATGATGACCCGCCTCCTCCAATGAAACGAACTAAAAAACAGAGAGAGGGCGAGAGAGAGAGAGGAACTCATAAATTGGACCCCGCACATGACTTTTGTGCGATGGTCCCCCAATGTGACGACTCACCCCCTCCAATGAAACTAACTAATCAAAAAACAAAGAGAGAGAGAGAGAGAGAGAGAGAGAGAGAGAGAGAGAGAGAGAGAGAGAGAGAGAGAGAGATTTTGCTACTCTACCGCACGGGACTTTTGTACGATGGTTTCCCGATATGACGACCTGCCCCCTCCAATGAAATGTACTATACAAAACAGAGAGAGAGAGAGAGGGAGAGAGAGAGAGAGACAGGAACTCATCAACTGGACCCCACTAATGACTTTTGTACGATGGTCCCCCAGTGTGACGACTCGCCCCCTCCAATGAAAGTAAACTAATCAAAAGACAGAGAGAGAGAGAGAGAGAGAGAGAGAGAGAGAGAGAGATTTTGCTACTCTACCGCACGGGAATTTTGTACGATGGTTCCCCGGTATGCCGACCTGCCCCGTCCAATGAAACATACTAAGCAAAAGAGAGAGAGAGAGAGAGAGAGAGAGAGAGAGAGAGAGAGAAAGAGACTCGACCACCACCCCCAAATCAGGTGTAGTATATGTTCCCATCGGTTTCATATCTGATCTGTGGTCAATCAAGACCTTTAAAAAACAAAGAAAAAAAGAAACGAAAAACCGCTCGTGCAATAATCTAAAACGAGCCAAGTACTCATCAAGTTTCGTCTCGCATACATTAATAAACATTCACATGAAAGTTCACACGTGAGAATCCAAACCAAGAAACAATCAACACATGAAGATGTCGTATCCAAAATTATTATCAATACACAAGAATGATTGCCTCCGATGGCTCTGCCGCACGCACACACACATAACAAATCTCAACAAGATAGTGGATATGGCTTCTCTCTCTTCTCTTTCTCCCTCTCTTAGTCTTGAATCTTTCATGACTTGGCACACTTTGCCTCACTCTCCCTCTGTAACCTAGATTGTCACCCTGGGTACATCCACTCAGGTAAGCTTACACTTCGGCGGCTATGGCCGCCCTCCTTCTGCACTACCCCTAACCTAGCTATGGAGTATCTCGCAAGCACCCTCTTCTTGTTCGCGCGCACAGTGCCCAAGTTGCCGTAATGCACAAGCAGTAGTATCGCTTCCGCATCTCGCAACTGAACAAGTGATGAGCCGCTGCATTGTAACAACTAAATATAGGACTTTTCTTGTCGGGTAACGGGCGAAATTCTATCGACCTACAACGCTTCGGTACCGACACCTACCGGCCTACGACGTTTTGGCCTCTAGACCCTACAACCTACCATATAGTAGGATCCTAGGACTTGGGACTTATCAGGACCTTGGGACCGGGACTGTGTGTCTGCAGCGTGAATCCTTTCACTCCCACCGGCCTAATTTAGAGGTCCGAGAAAATTCCTATCTTTATCAATCATAGATGCTCATTCCTCTCTGAGCGCTCTCATAAAAGGAAACAATGTGAGGAGTTGTCTATATTAGTTCTTCCCTAGGGAGGTTTTCGTTGGGTTCCTGATAGGCAAACCTGGCCTTATACTGCATTTGTGGTCTCCCTCGGCGTCCTGTATGGAAAGCATCTTCAACAACTATTCGGTATACATCATAGCCTGCATCCATATCTTGTGGGATTATGGAAAGTCGAGAGGGAAATTGATCGTTTGTAATACAGGGAAGCAATTTAGACTCGTGGAATACTAGGTATGTATGCAGGTGGGACGAAATCTCAATAGCGTAGGACGGACCATCTACCTCCCCCTTGACATCTACGACTTGCAATAGTCCCCTATATGCGGGTAACAGTTTCTTCGAAATCCCTTCTTCCAGAACGAACTCCCTACTCTTAACCTAGACCAAGTCACCTACTGCAAATTGTGATGGTCGTCGATGATCGTTAGCTTGTTCAACCATCTGGTGTTGGGCCTGAAGGATGTTAACCTTGACCTGTTCTAGAT
>BFEA01000391.1:535875-599568 GCA_003427395.1 Chara braunii | reverse complement strand
GCCTGTTCAACGCACGCTTCTATCTACATGTTTGAAGCCCAGCAGGAGAAATTGCAACTCCTACTGGTTGTTCCCTTTTGGGTAGCGGTAGTCAGCGCAAAAACAAACAATGTGGTTAGGATCACCACATTTCAGGCATTGGTTGGCGTTAAGCCTTTGGTGCTACAGCGTTTTCTCGATGCCCATCTCTTTCCAAGGCTTGCCTTCAGCAATCCCTGGATGAGTTGGCCATGGTTTGCGCCCTCTACCTCTTCTTCCTCTGGAGGGAGAACCGCATCCACCTTGCGGGGAACCGTTACCCCTACCTCCCACGTAATAGCTACCTTCGCTACTACGCCCCTGGATGTCGTGTCCTCTGCCTCCACCGCTTCCTCGGGCTCCTCTACCTCGGCCTCCTATTCCTCCTTATCGCCCTCCCACGCGGGCTGCTGCAGCCAAATAGTCCCCTCCCTGGGCCACTTCGTTGTTGTTAGGCTCTTCCAATTCATAATCGATGTTTTCGTAAGGTAGTGCTTCGACTCCCCCCTCAGACGTGACTAGAAGACGATCCTTCCTTTCTATACTACCCGTTGTAGTTTTATCCTTCCATCAACCTCCTTTCTGCACGTCCTTTCAATAATGACAATAATTGGCCTCCATCAGGAAACCAGCCCGATCTACGGCGATCTTACTAAATTTCTCGTAAGTCATGTCGTCCTCTTTCATACAGGGGATCAGGTGTCGCTCTCGCAAAGTTATTTAAAATCCGAGTGGGGGTTAAACTATGGTTGAGACATTGCAAGAAATAATACATGATGGCTTTCAACGCAGCGACACTCTAACATTTTCGATTGGCTACATTGAGAACTAACTGCTTAGTCTGTCAAACGAGGTTCTTATCTTCAAACCTCTCCTTCAGGGTCTTAAAGAAATCCTCTATGTGAATGCACTTAAGAGAATTCCACCATTGATGAACAATCTGCCTGCTTTATCAAGGACGTGGCAAAATTGGCGGCATCCCCACCAAAGCACGAACTCGCCATCAAGACACGGTCCCATGGAATCAATTGTGCACACAAATACGTGCCCATATGCGCATCCCCACCAAGGCACAAGCTCGCCATCAAGACACAGTCCCATGGAATCAACTGTGCATACAAATACATGGCCATAAGGGAAAAGTTATCTTCTCTTTTCCCATTGTACTTCCAGGAAAGCTTCACCTTCATCTTTTCTTTCCTTTCTCCACCTTCCGGTTGATTGGGATCTACCTTTCTTTTCCCTCCTTCGGGCCTCCGTCACCAGCATCTCCAGCATCTCCACATCCACCACCCCTTCCTAACTTCATCGTGGCGATGATGTCTACTAACCTCGAGGTGAATATTCCTTCCAGTTGTTGTGCATATCTCTCGACGAGCTCATGTATTCGGTGGGCAACGACACTTAGGTACTTGTTCCAACTGCCTTTGAACTCGTGATTGTGTTGTTCGAGTCGAGCAATAGACTTATTTATAGCGGCGAGTTCCTGGTTAGTATGTAGCAAGGCGTTGACCATAAGGGTACAGTCGTCTTTCCATTCACCCTTTCTTTGAGCTGGCGTTCGATCTCCTCCCCTCCAGCTTTCAGTCACCTTTTCTCGTCCAGCTCTGCCCTCTTCTTTATCAGGAGTTGCTGATGCAGTTCATGTTCTCTCTCTTGCATCAGCAACTCTCTCTGTGCATTGTCTTCTGCCCCCTCCAATTTTGCGGTAACCTCTTCCCTCTCAGCCTCTGACTCTTCTGCCCACTTATCCTTTATGAATCCAAATTTCTCGATCCACGTTTAGGTGTCAACTGGGTAGAAATGCAGTTGACTGGACCTTCCCCTTTCGGTACACATTCTTCCTTCCACCATATTCCTGGGTCATCCAACCTCACCCCTTCTTCTTCTTCTTCTTCTTCTTCTTTTACTACTTTGACCTATTGTTACTGTTTTTCTAGAATTTTTAACTTCTCCAATTCACTTCTCTCCTTCTCCAATCTCTTTTTTTCCTCCCCTTTCTTCGTTTTCTCCTCCTTTTTCTCCTCCTCCTCCTTCTCCGCCAGACTCTATCAATGTTGGCCTGCTGTTCAGCGGTGTACGGCTGGGCGGATGCTCCGGACTGACTTACGACATGCATGCCAAGAGTCCGGGCGAATCCCAGTGGAAAGAGGAAACGGAGGGGGGCCCATATAGTGGACAGGGCCAAGAAGCCCAACATCAGGTTGTCATCCATGGCGAGGGTCGGAACAGGTAAGTTGACTCCACCTCCTCACCACTTAGACCTACTCCTCAACACTTAACAGCCCTCAATACTTACACTGATGCTAACCTAAATCACGGTCTAAGAAACTAATTCCCTTCCCACTTCTATCACTACAGCTCCCCTGACAACCGGTGGGCAACCGGCAGTTTAAGGTCATCCAGCACAGACCTCGAGAATTCTTTAACAATGCAAACAGGTTGTCGTCCCCACCGATATGAAGGATTGCTCTCAATACTTAGACTGGTTCCTCACTGACTGCAGCGGTTTTCGGGTATAACTACCACCAGCGAATGGCCAGCCAGTCAATACCAGTCCTTGGGAGATCTCCCTGGCGTCCTCAACAAGTGGACCTTACGTCTCACCCCTACTCTTTTCGTGCATTATACAGCTGGCAAACCCTCATTGTGTCCCGTCGAGTCTTTGGTTGCACGCCAGTCAGTACCAGTCATCGGGCATAGCCGCGTTATTTTACGAGCACCCACTGCTCACTGCCCGTGCTCCCTACTAGAATGGGGATATCTCCAGCTGGCGAGTTGCTACCCTAGACCTAGACCATGCAAGTTGGAAGGTACCATTTACAAAAAACCTAATTTGCAGCAAAGGTCACCAGGAAAGTACACAGGAAGGTACCATTCACAACAAAATTTGAATTGCATGAAATGGTCAGGGCCAGGGCAAAGAAGCACTTCACTGCTTGAGTGTTCCCTCGATGAAGCTCCTCGCAGGTACGTACTCCTCTTGCTCCTTGCTATGCCCCTTCTTCTTCGGCCTTCCACCTGCAGTCAAACTCCGATTCCCCACTTTTGTTTTTTGGTCGTCGGCCTTCTTCCTTGCCACAGCCTCAACTCCGACCGGATGTAGTGGGAACCAGCTCCGATACCACTCAAATGAGCCAAGTACTAATCAAGTTCCACCTCGCATCCATCAATGAACATTCACATGAGAGTGCACACGTGAGAAGCCAAACCGAGATACAATCAACCCATGAAGATGTCTCCAAAATTATTATCAATATACAAGAATGTTTCTCCAGCGGCTCTGCCGCACACACACACACACACACAATGGATCTCAACCAGATAACGGCTATGGCTTCTCTCTCTTCTCTCTCTCTCTCTCTCTTAGTCTTGCTTCTCTCCTGACTGGGCTCGCTCTACCTCACTCTCTCTCTCTAACCTAGATCATCAACCTGGATACACACACTCAGGTAAGCTTACACCTTGGCGAATATGGTCGCCCTCCTCCTGCGCTACCCCTAACCTAGCTATGGAGTATCTCGCAAGCGCCCTCATCTTGTTCTGGCACACAATGCCCAAGTGGCCTTAACGCACAAGCAGCAGCAGCGCTTCCGAATCTCACAGCTGAACAACTGATGAGCCACTGCACTGTAGCAGCTAAATATAGGACTCGGCTTGGCTTGGCTTGACCTGCTTCAGACCAGTACCGGTCGGGCACGGCCTGTCTGTTGCAAACATTTTGTCGGTCCGGGAGCTTCCGGACTTTCCTGGGACATGCTACAAAATTGGACTTGGGACTGACAGACTGGACTGGAAGCTTCTGGACTTTTCTTGTCGCGTACCGGTTGGACTCCTACCGACCTACGACGCTTCGGTACCAACACCTACCGGCCTACGACGTTTCGGCCTCTAGACCTTACGGCCTACCCTACGGGACGGCCCTGGGACTTGTGACTTGTCGGGAAGCATGAGCGATTTCGAAAATAAAAGAAACCGGAAACCGAAGCGATTTCGGAAGAAAAACAAAAAAGTGAAGCAGGTGCGTGCACGCACGCAGCCGCATGAGGGAAGATACACAGAGAGAGAGAGGACGGGAAGGCAAGAGAGGGATGGAGCAGACACGGGCTTGGACAGGATGGTCAATTGGTACCCATTAAAAATAAGGAAAAAGAAAAGCGAAAAATCCGCAAGAGAGAGAGAGAGAGAGAGAGAGAGAGAGACCTTTGTGTGAGAGAGAGAGAGAGAGAGACCTTTGTGTGAGAGAGAGAGAGAGAGAGTCCATCAACTTCTTTGTTTTTCTTGGCAAACATTCCTTCTTATTGCGGGCATAGCCGCAACAGGCCCCCTAGTTTTAATAGAACAGGCTAACTTAGGCAAGGGTGAGGGATGGTACATCCTCCCTGTCAGGAAGCAATCAATGGCGTCCTTTGGGCGGGAGGAGCCTACGTGCGTACACATGGTAATCTTTTCTGACTAGCCGGGGGAATAGGAACCAGATTGACGCTCCCCAGAATGGAAAAGGAGCCAGAACTGTGAGGTTCTATTTTTAAAAAAAAAAGAAAAAAGAAAAAAAAAGAAGAAGAAGAAGAAGAAAAGCAAGGTTGGTCAAGTTTGTGTGGTTCAGCGCCAAGTGCCCACACACCCGTCTATCACAGAAGCGGCACACTTGCAGACTGTTGGGGGTTCAGCCTCCCGATGAGTCGTTGAAACTCCGAGGAAACAGATTGTCACAGCCCTTCATTTGTTGTCCTCTTCTCCCTATCTGCCTACAGTTTACCGGGAAGCTCTGTTTGACGATCTATATATTTATTTCATAATCCATAAAAGGGTGGAGGGCAAAAGGCAACATACCTGAGACAGAGCAAGAACGCACCAACCCCATCCACCATAGGTCCAAAAAAAACTTGGAGAGCCCTCCACGTAGGCCCACAAAACCAGGGTCACGCGGGGGGCCCCGGGGGCAAAGCCACAAACGTAATTAAACAAACCACAAACGTAATTAAACAAACCCAACAGCATAACACAAAAGGCTCCACTAACAAGAAAGCACCGACCACACATGCCAAGTCTAAATCAAATTTAGCGCCCTCTGCGACGGCCTACACCGTCACCACAAATCAAAAATACACCGCAGGACCTGTACTCAACACCAAGAGTGCCATGAACCTCTCCCTGCTGCACAACCTACAGAATCAGATGATATCCTAGTGCTACAGCGAGGCCACTGCGAGTACCATGCCAAATTCCCCAAGATGTCCACACGACACTGCTTAAAACACCCTAGAAGCTACCCCATTCTTCCATGTGCTCCAAAAGAGCAGCCCTAAGGAATGACACCCACTGTGTGTGTGACAATGTATGCAAAGTATTTTTCAGGTTCTATACGGTCATGACGAGGGTATGTGCTGTGTTGGACATGGTAGTTTTAATGAGATCACAGGGCACACTCATTATAACTGTATCTGACCTGAAAGATGATGCGGATGCATTCAGAAATGGAGAGCCACGAACCGCATGGAGCTTCGCTATTCAAAAAAATGCCCTTCCTTATAATTAGCAAAAACAAAAAAGAAAACGCTAAAAACAGAAGAAAAAAAAAAAAACGGTCGTCAGAACTGTCCGAACTAGTCATTTTCCAGAGCAAAACTGACACACATAATGATTGTACAGGAGCTGAAAGAGCACTTGCGGACTCTCATCTCTCAGATACCCACACTGTCAAACTTTTCGGGGCCGCTGTCGAGTGCCACCTGGATTTGTTTTCCCTAGCGATCTCATATTTTTATCAAGGGAGGAGCGGGGTGTTTCACCAGCCCCTCCCGTTCCCTTTTTTTGGGGGAGCCCCTATTTTTGGGAGTGTGCCGCACCTCGTGTGCACGCAAGGGTGTACATACGCTGTGCACCACACGTCGCGCCGTGCGTGCATAAAGTGCATGGCAAGTACGGTTTTTAGATAATTCGTGCGTTTTTTATTAAGGGAGGAGAGGGGTGTTTCCCCAGGCTCCTCCCATTCCTTTTCTTTTTCTGACACCCTATTGTCAGGGGTGTGCTGCACCTCGTGTGCGTGCAAGGGTGTACATGCGTTGTGCACCACATGTACGCGATGCGCATGCACAACACGCACCACAAGTACGATTTTTACATAATTTGGGAATTGTGGCTGTTCCCAGAGGCACGAACTGCACGGAAATCACCCTCGTTTCCACTGAAGTGCACACATGCAAGAGTTTACAGCCCTTGATACACAATATGGCAGGTTCAATATCAAGGATGAAACTGAAACAAGGCAGAAGAAACATAACACACGGAAATCCGTTCCCTCTAACCCTACTCTAGACCATAGTTACCTGTTGATGAGCTGAGGCTCCGTTCAGTTCACAGCCCTGAGGCTGCGGTATAGTAGGCCATGGTGTCCGTGTCAAGGTGTCGCGTTTTCGGCAGCGGGTGACCAGCGAACAAGCGGGTTCTTTTGGGGTAAGAATTGTTGGGGACTGGCAGATCTACTAGAACCAGCACCGTCGCAAAATAGGACTCGCCCTCCCTTCAATAAGGTCCACAAAAGGGTACCGGCGGGTCCAGTCCCGTTGCAAATTTGCAGCAGGCAAATTTGGCGATTTTTTGTGCTCAGCAGAATTCGCAGAAAATTCTAAAATGTTGAGAATCCGTAAGATCAGGTCGTGGCCTTTCCAAGAAAAATATGAGGAAAAAAAAAAAAAAAACATCAAGACCACACAATAATCGCAGCGCTAATTCGGTGTGTTTTCCATTTTTGCCACTCAGCCATGTGTGTGCAAGGAATATGAGTCAGAGCGATAGACAGAAATCCAAATTGCAAAATCACGCTCAAGTCCAGATAGTCATGTACCAAGCAGAAAGCACAATGCACCAAGATACCATCCGAATAAGAGCAATACAATGAACTCAAATGTCAATGCCGATGCTCTCTGGCCACACCAACATAATATCCAACATCGCTCTTACTGTCTGGCGCTCAGCGCCCAGCCTACAGTACTCAGCCTATCTATCCTATCTACATTCATGCAACTGGATCACTTCGACATTGAAGACCACTGTACGTGACGTCAACACCAATGCAGACCGCCAGCATACACCAGGTACGTTCTCTCTCCTCCCCTCATCACACCCTGTCTCCCATCTGCATGCGCCTCCTACTCGAAGACCACCATCGCCATCACCTGCCACCGCACGCTCCGCCCGGCTATGGCCGCCAAGCGCCCGCTTCCACCGCAGTGCCCTCTCACCTCTCTGCGCCCGCGCGCACCCTGGCCGGCTAGCGCAAACGCAGCAGCGCTTGGGAATGCAGCACTGTGGCCGCTGTGCCTGCTGGGCAGGGCACTTTCCTTTATGGAAAGTGCTGGCCCTGTTTCTGGCTGTGTGGGCCTGGCTGAGCCGCTTTCCAGTAGCTTCCAGTCGGGCCCCAGTGTGTCTGCGCCCAGACCTCCCTTGCTGTTACGGGCCTGGGCCCATTGCAGTTGGGCACATCCAGGCTTCCCTCCAGGCTCCAAGTGTTTGCCACATTCTCATTGACTCGCGGTAGATGTGTGAGGACAATGCTGCATTCTCATTGGCCCGCGGCCTCTGCGTGATGTGTTGGCCTCCCACTGCGTGTGCCCAGGGTGCAACTACCTGAGCCCTGGGCTCAAATGTACATCGCAGCTGCTGTCTGGAAAGAGCCAGGAGAGGCTGACTTTGCTCTGTAACCAACTGGCGTGCGGCAACTGTCTGACACCCCACTTACAAAAAATGTCAAAAATAGCCTCACGTAGATGTACAGGCCCGCCTTCACTTAGGGGGCGCACAGGGCTTGCTGGGGGCCGCAGCCCAGAACATTTGCATGCCCGAGAAGGGCCTAGCGAGGGCTCATTCCCCGCATGTGGACCAACAGAAAAAGTCCTCCAACTTCAGTGACTTTTCACGCTCAGAGGAACACTCTCTCTCTCTCTCTCTCTCTCTCTCTCTCTCTCTCTCTCTCTCTCTCTCTCTCTCTCTCTCTCTCTCTCTAGCGAGAAGTGGTTAACAGAGCCCTAAACTTTCAGGGTTTTTTCAGGGTCATTATAACAAACGTCCTGTGTCGCGGGCAAATAGCCAAGGCAGTCCCTCACACGCCCATATAGGAAAATGTCTGTGTTCCTTGACCCCCCGCTACCCGCCCTCAAGCCAGTGGGGCCTTGACGGGCATCACAAGATGCTTTCACATGTGTTGGGGGGTAGTGTGGTGGTCATCAATGGGGGTGATAAAGATACCTGACACATACAACCGCGAGGCTAGCCAGTAGGTTTCATGCCTGAGTAGCACCGAGTAGGTGCTTGGTTCAAGACTGGCTGCCATCATTTTGAATGGCCTAACATCTGAGGGCAAAACAACAGTGGTCAGTTCGCAGGGTTAATTGCACCATGCTGTAAACCATAGCTATGTGGGAGCTTTGTTTGGTAGAGAGATCTGAGGAAGTGCCCTGCGTCACCAGGTGTGACACTGTAGTATGTGGTGGGAGGCCCTGCTCAGGCCCTGAGGCTACTATAGCTAGTTGGGACAGGACATACCTAAGAATTCTGTTGTTGAATTCTGGTCAGAACCACCCGATCTGACATTCGTGGCTTGATGACACCTATCTGACATTCATGGCTCAGAATACAATGTCTATCAGGGTTGAGACCCTGGATTCACTCAGGATACTCCGTAAGGCTTGAACCCTGAATACCGAATACCATGCCTCTCACAGTTGACAGGATTTACTCAGGATACTCTGTAAGGCATGAACCCTGAACACCTGTCATAACGGAAGTTCAGTAAAAATAATCATGACAGATAACCCTCTCGGTAATCTGGACAATAATGACCTTACAACAATCACAATGACAATGATCTTGAGCTACCTGGGGCTGGTCACCTGTTACTATATTTCAAGACTGTCACCTGTCAGAGGAGTTGAATATGGTTTACAACTTTACACACATGTTGTGGGGAAAGGGGTGTCAGTGGGAATCACAAGATGCTTTACACTCAAATTGCTAAGAGATACTTAGTGAGAGCTTGCATTGGCCAAGTCCATGTGACTCGATCCCCACGCTCATCCTGGGAAGAAAAGGACCCAGAACCAGTCAAGTTACAGTGGTCAACACCAGGCAAGCAGTTGCCTAGGGGTTCCACGTCCAGTAAACACCTGCAAGCCAAGGCCAAGGCTTTTATTCCATATCTCCAGGAACAGAGAAGTAGCATTATTTAATTTTATTTCTCATACATGGAAACCAACAGATCTGGTCCATACCTCAAAGTGCACATCTCTTGACCTCGCTACACCATCCATACCAATACGTTTGATCCATCCATTTCTCAATGCAACCTATCAAAGCTTGGACGTTGGGACTCGTACGCTCACTTAGCAATCCTTGCATTCACTTGCTGGGTAGCTCACTCTCATCAGAATATGCTCAAGAAGAGAGCTACAGTCATGAAACATGCCATTTCAGGAGTGAGGCTTGTCAAGGAGCTGATTAAGACGTGAGCTTGTAGAGGTACCGCAAGGGTCATCATTGACGGTGAACACGGCAGCAGTAGGAAGAGATCTCTATTGTGAAGGCACTGTACAACGCAGTCAACATACTATGTAAAGATCCGATTCCTTCTGCTTTTGCTTTTCGCTCTTCATTTGTTGCACTTAGTACTGTGCCAAATGGGATCCATCCATGTTGCTCTTTGACTCCATCTCTCTTTCGCTTTCACATCAAATGAGTATTTAACGTGGACCGGTCATCCCACCATCTACACATGATGGATCCATGGGGGCATTAATCTGGGGGAAGAGGGAAACTGGGCATTAAAAATGCAGGAAGGGCAACGGAGATGGAAAATGCACAATGATGCAATGCATATTGATTCATGCCTCCAGTACAGTGCTAATAATCAAAAAAAAATGTCAGGGTCCGCAGTGACTAAGATTAGGGTTGTCCATTCGTGAAGAGAAAATTTGAAAGCATACCGCATTGACTTCCCCTGACTCTCATTGGTCACAGGATTACTCTTGGGCATAGCATGCAGAGTAGGTGTCAGGGTTGATAATGGTGTTGCAGAATGGCGGTGATTAGCACTCATTTTTGCACCCAGCTCCAGCTGCTGCTCTTGGTCCCACCGCTGCTGCTGCTGTTGCCACTGTTGTACAACAGGAGGTGATGGATGAACGATAGAATTGTCCAGAAAGTTAGCAGCATCACCACTGTCAATACTCAACGGACAGACTCCCGTGTCCCCTCCTGAGCCCAAGCTGCTGCTGCTGCTATGCAGAAGCCCATTTTCTGCAGGAATACCACTGAGTGATTCGGTGACTATTTTACCTTCGCTTCCACTACCAATAAACTGTCCGCCTGCTACTGTAACTTTCTGCACAACCGTGGCTCGACCATGTCCAGCACCTCCTCCTCCCTTTTCCTGCTCTTTGGACTGGTCGTTGTCACATCCAACAAAGAAACACAAAGCAAGAAATGCAGATCAATCAGCTGTCCACTCCATTACTTAATGCCGCCATCTGGTGGAATATCTCCTGTTCAATTCCACACATGTAGCTCAACCATTCCGAGAGAGAGCAGGCTACAACTTCCTCGGTTGTAGTGTCCTGTAAGGCATGAAAAACTGGACAAAAGGAGTTCAGGTCTGGTCTCACTGGTACTATGCCTCAGCTAAGTTTGCATAAACCGGGTCATCAACCCACTCACCATCCATTCAACCTCCACTTGCGACTTGAAGGCAATTAACCACCAAAGGATGATATCAGCCAGACCCAGTTGCATGAACCTGGCCATCAACTCATTAACCAATGAGAGCAGAGGACCCACCACTTATCTGCCCACTTGCACAACGCATACTAATTCTCCCCAATAACCACTTCCGTATCAAACCCACCACTTGTCACTAATCCAGTATTCAATGCCCTGCTTGTCTCACACATTGTTCAACCACCCATGTATCCAGTTGCCCATAGCACCCAGTTGCACAGTCCATCCACCTATTCATCACCCACGGTCGCCCACCACCACCCATCCCTGGACACCCGAACTCCCACTGGCAATCTACTAGCCATCCATTAGTTCGTCCTATCCTGACAACCAATCACCCAGCAGCCACAGGAAACTACTCCGCTCACCACCTATCCAACTATCCACGACTGACCACTCATACCATAGTTTACCATTGGCTAGAGACAGTCTGTTCCCGGCACTCATCCGTGACAGGGAAGTTGAGGAAACCACTATCCTCATTACGTGCAACCTCTTCCAA
This sequence comes from Chara braunii, assembly GCA_003427395.1. Classification (NCBI taxonomy): domain Eukaryota; kingdom Viridiplantae; phylum Streptophyta; class Charophyceae; order Charales; family Characeae; genus Chara; species Chara braunii. The sequence continues at coordinate 588,278 of BFEA01000391.1, read as the reverse complement.
CAACCGATTCATGTACTTCCACCGCTTGCAACCCTCTCATCCATTTGTTAATCATCCACCATCCAGGTGTTTTCAGATAGCAAGTACACAACCTACCTTCGTGTCTTTGTTCCTGCACCTGTTATCCTTCACACGCTGTTCCTTCTTGTCATTATAAATCTGCCTCTTCGACCTGACCTTGATGAAATCATCGTTGTCAGCCACTGTCTCTATTCCTGGCTGCTCAAAGACCCGCACGACCCCAGTGTGAAGAGGGGCCTCAGTCGCCTCTGGCACAAAGTACATTCCTGCACTGCCAACCTCTGCAGAACATGCTGCAAGCACTTCCACAAGCCCTCCTTTCTCGCCATGTTTGCTAGTTATGTCTTTTCTCACGGCTGCAGCTGGCACCGTATCGATCATCTGCTTCGACAATAATTTTTGAGAATCCATATCTGTTGCACTGCCACTTCCAAAGTTCTTTGCCCTGATCCCCATCGTCCTCTTAACCTCACTACCACTTCCATCTGCCTCGGCAGCAGCAGCAGTAACGACACTACTGTCACCTTGACGGAATGGCTGTGTTTTTTTATGCTCGCCTTTCCTGCTATCATGTACAATGTCCTGCTCTTTACCATCCCCGCTCATCATCCTTTCAATTTCTTCTCTCTGATGCTCCATTACAACCCTGCAACTGAGCAGCCCTCCTGCTTGTGATGCACCTCCTCTCATGGAATCCCCCATCCTGCCACATGTCCACCTGCCAGAGGTGCCACCACCACCGCCACCACCATCTCCATTATCATGAGCAGGTACTCTTCTCCGCTCAGGGGCAACCCAGCGCTTCTCTCTGTTCCTCAGCTCACCAGATCTCTTCATGCCTCGCTGACTGGGCCTTGTGCGTAATACGACACCGCTGGTGCTCACAGCCGAGGTGATTCCTGACCCAATGCTCATGTTTCCTCGTACTTGGCCTCCATCCCGGTGTAATCCAGCTCTGCCCCCTATCTCACTGTAATTTTCTTGCTGTCCTCTTAGGCAATTCCCAGGGACATTGCTGTCAGCTTTCTCAGCGGATCTTAAGGCAGGGCCATAGCTCCCTCCCGTTCCTCCTCTTCCTTTGCCTCGCCCAAGTGCACCACCGCCTCTCATGCATCCCCCAATCATCCCTCTGCTGTGGCACCCTCCTGCTCCGTCTACACCCCAGCCTCTGCCGCCTACTCCTGGTGCAAAGAACAGTCTTTGCTGCTGCTTTTCCAGCGACATGTCACGTTGACCTCCTCCCGCCAAATCTACAGAGATGTTGTCCACGCTCTCTGGAGCGCTCATCTTCTCTCCCTCGTTCTGTTTTAAAGTAACCATTGCTGAAGGTGTCACCAGTGCTGAAGGTGTCACCGTTGCTGAAGCTGTCATAGCCGCAACTTTGCAAATTGGTGATATTCCCGAGCCCATGAGGTTGCGACCATTCTCCTGCGAAAGTCTGGAACACAGGGAAGTTGGCTGCTTGCCTGAGGACCCATTGGCCACTCTTCGCTTCTCACTGCATGCTTGAATCTCTACAGGTGCAGCCCCAATCCTAGCAACAGCAACCACGGACGTGGCATACGTTGTGGTAGTGGCAGTCCCCTTGCTTGCTACCTCTCCACTTGCAATGGCCGGGGCAATCAAAACAGCAGGAGTAACCACCTTCATCTCGTCTGCTTCTTCTTCCCACTGCCGTTGCTGCTGCCGCCGTCTCTCTCCATCTCCACCAAGCCTCTCCTGCCCCTGCTCCTGCTGCTGCTCCTCCTGGTGTTCGTCCCGGTGTTGCACAAGCTGCCTATTATTAATAGCAACATCCGTCAACAAAGCATCCACCTGAGAATCGGGTTGAACTGTAGCTATCTTTGGGTCCGGTACAAGGCACGTTGCTGTAGGAAGCAACGGAAAATTACCCCAGAGAGCGGTTGGAGCCTGAAAAGCATGGGCCTGATGAAACCGCTGCAAATGCTGGAGTTGCAGCTGCTGATGCTGGTGCAACTGTTGGAGCTGATGCAGCTGCTGCATCTGATGCTGCAGCTGTTGATGCAGCAGCTGCTGCTGCTGCAGCTGCTGCTGCAGCGGGGGGGGGGGGGGGGGTTGAAGAGATCCCTGCTGCAGATGTTGAGGCGCCAGCATTTGCTGCGGAATCTGCTGATGTTGCTGTTGTAATACCGTCATGCAAAGGCTTTGCTGCCTTTCCACTCGTTGTTGTGGTTGCTGCGACTGCTGCCACTGAGTCCGTTCATGCTGCTGTCCTTGCTGGTGAGCCTGCACCACAACTATGGACTGCTCTTGTCCAAGCATGCCTGCCTCCCGCACTTCCCTTTGCAGTGATATCATGGCCAATTGCTGCTGTTGCTGCTGCTGAAGAACCTGAGCTGACGCTGCATCTTGCTGCTGCTGACAATCGTGATGCCGAGTACCAACAGGAATCCTCATTGATGAATCAGTCGTCTGCTGGATCAGATGCTGCGACTGGCCCTGCTGTTCCTGGTGTGCAGACTGGAGCAAGACCTGACCCGCCAGAGGGAGAGACGGAGCTATCAGCGGAAGAGATGTCTGTTGATGATGTGAGGCAAGCGAAGGGAAAAGCATAGAATGTGGTAAACTTCCAAGCGAGGACATCAGATGTGGGGCATGGGGTGGTGTCAGCTGCAAGGGGATTGAGCCCACATGAATGGAAGAGGGCAACGACGTCTGGAAACCCAGAGCCAGCGGCCGGGTGATCGCTGATGCAGGAAGCAGGCCTCCAGCTGCGGCTGCTTCCCCACCTGGGGCAACTGCTGCTGCAGTAAACAGGTTTCCTCCAGCTGCACCCACTCCCCCCAACCCCTCATGTGCCTGCGTCTGTGGCTGCTCTTGTGGCCGAGACATACATGGGAAGGTCGACGTCGACTGTGGAAGTGATACAAACTGTTGTTGCAGCTGGTGGTGCTGTTGAATATTCTCGAACTCGTGCTCTAAGACCAGATCCTGCAATCGCTGCTGTTGGTGCTGCTGCTGACAGGAAACTGCAGCAGCTACCGTGCTATGTTCCCCCTGTCCAGCAGCCGTCCCCCGTAATGCAGGGCTTTCTGCCGCAACAAGAGTACTTTGCTCGGATGATTGCGGTTGCTGGAAAAGCTGTTGTTGGAGTTGCTGCTGTGAAACTGGTGATGACGAAAGGCACTGCGGAAGTGGAGGAGGATAATGCTGTTGCTGCACATGTGTCTGTGGAGCCTGCTGCGAGGACACCACTATTGCAAGAGGTGCCGCTGTCTGAAGCAACTGTCCCTGCATCATGGGTGCGATCGCTGGTACAAATGAACCCTCCTGCAGCTGTTGTCGACACTGCTCTTTCCCACTGTGGAAACCCACCTGCGCCTGCTGCTGCTGCTCCTGGTCGGCCGGTATCGTTGACACCACGCCTTGCAAAGATAATCCTTGCCCTATGACTAGCAGCTGATGCTGCTCTAGGTGCATTTTTTGATGGCGCTCATGCTGCTCAGGTGCAAAGGTTTCCTGATGGCCCATTTCTTCCTCTGGACTCGTTCCCAGCATTCCGCTCCCTTGCTGATCTAATGCGAGGGACATCACCGGCGTGCCTGGGCGACTCTTCAAAGTCAAAATCAGGCTGCTTTGATTTATCTGCTGTAGACACAAAGAGGACGACCGTGATGGAATGAAATCAAGTGCCTCCGCATGTTCCGTGCGATCTTTCTCTGCGGTCCTTTCTTCGTCCTCAACTTCTTTACGACATGCGGTTTTGTCTTCCTGTACCTCATCAACCTTTTGCAAAATGTCTTCACGTCCTTTGCAATCGTCCGTCTGCAGACCTTGCTCGTCTTCTGTTTCTGTACTATATCTGCCTTCCGAGCCGGAAACATGCAGCTGCCCTTGCCCTTCAACATGCCGCCGCACCAAATCCGAGCAGAGTTCTCTGTCGCCCACAGTGAACGAGACCGTCTCGCCAACATCGCCAGCATCCACATCAACACCACAGTCGTCATCACCATCTTCATCCCCGTATCGACACACGCCTCCTGCCACCAAGTGGTTCATCTCGGAGAACTTTTCATCCTCGCCGTGGCTTCTGCACTCATTGCCTCGCAGTCCATCCCTCTTCTCCTCTTCCTTCTGCTGGCAAGACAGCGCCTGCGACTGTCGTTCCTCCTCCACCTTACAATCATATTCTTCTTGCTCGTCACCCAAATCCGTCTCCTCGTTGTCATCGAGGCGAGAAACACCTCTGAGATTTCGCCCGTGGGGACAAGTCATCGATCTCACGCTCGGCTTCCTCACCTCAGCCTCCTCCTGCCCAACCAGCTTCCTTGTCGGCGAAACAATCAATCCGTTGTGTTTGTTGTCGTCGTCGGACAACCTGAAGGCCGCAGACGAATCCTCTTGCCGGTAGCGGCCAATCCCACCCACAGCAGTAATGTCAACCTCTTTGTCCTCCATTTCCGGTTTCCGTGTACCTTCCGCATTCTTACTCACAGCGCGTGTCAAGCCCGCCAACGTCGAGTCGCCCTCAAGCTCTGCCGGCAACAGTCTGCTCGTGACGTCCCCTGATGCCCGCCATCTTCCCTCATCCACAATGCGCTCCTGCTCCCGTGCTTGGGACGCAAGCTCTTTCTCCGCCCATCCTGGTCCTCCATGACCCAGTGTATTCCCTCTAAATGATGACGACAACGAGAGATTCAGTTCCCCACCAAGACCCTGGCCAGCGCTCAATGGAGCCACAGACCTAGCGGCAGAGTTTGAGTGGTAACCATAACCGTAAGGCCCAGAGATCTTCGGCTGAGGAAGCGCCATGGATGGATAATATCCTTCCCGCGTTCGTCGCGTCCCTCCTCCCCCTCGATTGTCGATCATTAGCAGCCTCTCCCTCCCTCTATCCCTAAAGCGCCGGCGATCCGAATCCCGGCTGTCATACAGAGACGAAGGTCCGACACCCATATCCGCCATGTCAAGGCCACCATAAGAAATCGAAGAAAGGCCCGGCCCTGGTTTCCTGACGCCTGGGCCAGCGTCGCCAGCACTTCCCGAACGCAGATCATGAAAGGGCAAGGAACCCGTCCTGTCGTTGCGACCAAGAAAAGAGTCTGTCGCCCCTCCTCTCCTCACCCGCGGGCTGCCTAACCTCAGTCCAACCCCGTGCGTCCATCCGTACTCTCTGCCCTCGTGATTTCCAACTGCATCCCCTCTCCCATTGTACACTTTCTCGCGATCCCTCTCCTTGTCCCTATTCCAACGCTGGTGGAAATCACCTTCTGAATCCCTGCCGAATGGAGAATACACAGGTGACTCCCCAACGCTCTTAGAAGGCGAGCAGAAAGGCATACCTGAGTCTACAACTCCATTCTCCATCATTGAGAGATTAGTCCTCCAGCTTGGGGCGGAGGACGACCTTAATCGGTCAAGGACGAAAACTTCGGAGCCCCCACGACCACCGCCACGACAATCCGCTCGTAACCCTGACTCTGACCATCCTCCCCAGCATGGAGGACGGTAAACTCCACCCGAAATAGGAGCAAAACGACCCCCACTGCTTTTGCTCAGTGATAGTAAATCTTCGTCTTGATGACTAGTTGCAGAGGGCGAGCCACTTCCCTGGTAACTACCACCCGTGGTATAACCTTCCCCAACATGTCCCGTGAGCAACCCACAACCGTGCCGCTCCGTCATGTCATCGTCTTCTCCTCTTTGGCGCTCCTCCTCGCGTCTATTCGCCCCAGACGCGAAGGGAGCCGTCGCGGCAGCCTTCTCCTTTCTCTCGTGTTCTTCCTCCCTGCTCTCTTTCATTTTCCACTGCTCTTCCTCCCTGTCTCCATCTTCCTCCGTTCCCCTCTCCGGCTCCCATATCGTCGCCTCTTCCCTCATGTTCTCTTCCTGACACATCCTCTCCTCCTCCCGCTTCCTCATGTCGTCTTCCTGACTCATCCTTTCCTCCTCCCGCTTGCTCTCTGGATCCCTCTGCTCGTCCTCTCTCCACCTCTCAGCTTTCCGTCGTCTTTCGTCCTCCCCCCTGTGCTCGTTCTCTTCCTTCCTCCTAATTTTATCCTCCTCCGTCTTCCAGTCTTCCTTTCGCTTGGAACTTTGTTCCTCTCGCCTCACCCCTCCCTCCGCTTCGCCCAAATCGAGACGCTGTTCCTGCCCGTTGTTTCGCTCCTGCTGTCGCTGCTGCTCTTCCTCGCTCTTTTTCTCCGCCTCTCTTCTCGCGATTCTTTCTTCCAGTTCTTTAAGTTTCTTCGCTGCGTTCTCCCTCCTTATCCTTTCTTCCGCATCGTAACGCTGCCTCTCCAGGTCCCTCTGTCGCTTCTCCTCGTCCAACTTCTTCTCCATCTGTAATGCACGTTCACGTTCCCCCATCACCTCCCTCTCGGCCGAACCCCTCACTTCCTGCACCTCTTTTACTGTTGTCAACAGATATTCTTCCTCTTTTTCTCTCCTCTTGTGCTCTTCCTGGTCAACTCTTGCTCTTTCAGCTACCATCTCCTTTTCCTGCTGTTTCTTCTGCCTCTCCTGCTCCTGCATCAGCTGGACTAGTTCCAGCTCCGCATCAAAAGCCTCTCGCACAGGGTCATGAAATTCTCGTGTGTCTTCTTCTCTCCTTCCCAGCCTACTTGATCCCACGGAATCCACCCCGAACATATCTTCCCTGAAAGGGCCAGAAAGCGCTGACCTTATTGCCGCCAAGTGCCCTAACCTTCTGGACTCCACGAGCGGTGTCTCTGGCCCTTCTGCCCAGCCACCTCTCCTGCTAAGGAAAGCACTTTCATAATCGCAAAATGTAGAATTACCGCCGCGCCTGAAAATGTATCCCGCCCCACCAGCCCCTCCTTGGAACTTCGCTCCGCTACCTCCTCTCGGCTCAATATCTACGCCCGCCACCCCGCGCCGACCCACGGTGTTAGATCCCCCGCTGTAACCGTCTCGCCCCTTGTCACTGGCAAAGCCATCGGCCCTCAGAAAACACCCAGCTCTGTCAATCTCCTCCCTTCCTTCATCCAGGATGGCTCGTTTAGGTAGCGAGTCCCTCTCATCGTCTGCCCAATTCCGTGACATGGGAATCCACGGGGAAACCACAGACCTTTTTCCCTCATCTCCGCCTGGCCACCGTTCTCCTTCTTCATCTCTTTTACTCTGCGCTTTGTTCTGCTTATGGCACTGGTATGGATGATGATCGTTCTCTACACGTTGAAGCCCCTCTGCTGCTGCCCCTAAAAGGACCCTCTCTAACTGCTGAGATTGACACGCGTACTGGGAGCTCGAGAGTTCCTCAGACGGTCCATGTTCCTCATCTAGCCGCCCCTCCATGTGCTGTAGCGTCAAATGATGAGTCGGCACAGAAGGTCGTCGAACATCGTCCTGAGGGAACTCCACATCCGTTACAGATTGCTCTTTCCCACGGCTAAGCCCTCCACATTCCATATTTGGTGGTAGTTTTGCCATAGGCGTCGTTTGTACAGACATTTCCCCTTTCTGAGGATCCTCCCCCTTCTGTCTTCGCTCGGTTGTTAACTGGTGCTCCAGCTGCCGCTCATTTTGAATCTGCTGCACCGCGTGAAGGTGTTCAACATGTTGCTCGGACAGTTGCTGAAGCTTTAGTTGTTGCAGTTTAACACGGTGGTGCTGCTCCCGTTGGCGCGCCTGCTGTTCTTTAAGTTTCCGTTGCAGGTTAGCCTGCGGCTGAGTCGCCGCCGCTAGGGAGGGAAAATCTTCGTGGAACAACACTCGTGTCGAGATTACAGGCGACAGACCCGATGAGCGAGACGCTTGGTCCCGGTAAACCGGCAACAATGTATCCGCTGCAGAAGCCGCTCGCACTGCCGGAGGTACGTACACTTGTGATCGGCTCGCCGGAGCAACCACTCCTCTTCCGCCATCAAACCTCCCGGACAAAGGCCCTGTTCCACTAACACCCGGATCTGGCGGATGAGGCGCCGCTTCCGCCCGTGTTGCGCCTATCACCGCACCCCCTGCATTCCCCACCCCATCACATTCCCTCTCGCCTCCTCCTGCTAATGCTGTCACGACACCCTGAGAGGGTGCAACAACACCCTCCATTCTCCCCGCACCAGTTTTGCCCCATCCTCCTCCTGCCCTTTCAACCAATGCGACGGTTGGATCGTTCCCCAGGTGTTCCGTCCTCAGGGATGGCAGATTCACTGGTCCTAGAACCGCCAGCTTTCCGCTCTTGTCCAACTGACTGAAGGCACCTCCTGGTGCGCTTCCGGCTCCGACGATGCCAGAGCTTCCTTTACCCCTCCCTTTCCCCAAGATCACCATGCCGCCATAGTGACCCACGCCGATCCGTGAGGTCTGACGCGGCTGTTGCTGCTGTTGCTGTGATGCCGCGGGCTTTCCGTAGGAACTATTCAGATTCACACTTGCAAATTTATTCCTAAGGCTTGCCGGCTGCGCCATGTCTCAAGGCAACGATGAATCGGTGAACAGTGCCCTGTCGACGCCAAAACCCGCACTCGGGTACAATAATGAGAAGTGGATATGGATGCTACTGCACCTGGCACTCATTCAATCCTGATCGCCCGCCCGCACCCGCCTCCTTCACTCGCCAGTCAACCACAAGCTCCGGACCCTCGGAAACAGCGAGCGACAGGACAATGCCACCGGCCAACAAACCAACTTGCAGTTAGCAAGATCGTCATCACAACAGAGAGGACAATGCCACCACCCAACGAACCAACTTGCTGTGTTTGGTCATCACAAAACCTTCTTCTCGCACCCACGAGCAGGCAGGGAATAAGGACAGTGGGAAGCTGACATCAGGGTGACATTCTCGAGCGGGACGCGAAAGACCACGAACACGAAACGCATGTTCTCCACGTTAGAATACACAACGCATCCTGGCCTGCGCACATCTCAACCCGGAAGGTGTACGGCTGACCTGCCCGTTACACGCTCAGCTCTCTCCACCCGTCTGCACGTCCAGTCCAGCTAAGTCTACCAGGTAGCTCTCATGTCCGTTTTGGTGCATGCACATGTTTTCACAGTCCAGCTGAGCCTAATAGCCCCCGTACAAGGAACTTCGGCGGGAATCTTTCGGAGTCTCGTGAGGGTTTTCTTCCCCGTTTGGGGGGGCCTGTTGAAAAAGGTCTACAGCTACCGCCTTCCCCCTATTGACTTACAGTGAGGGCACGGCTGCGCAGCCCATAGTTTGTATATGCTTGATTGATAGAGGCTTGATTGGTGAGGTTTAGAAGTAGGGTGATTGTTGCATGAAAAAAAAGGAGTATTTGTGTGCATGTGTCAAGATTAAAGTGTGTGTGTTTGTGTGACACTTAGGGTGTTTATGTTTATCACATCTGTTAGTGCTGGAATGTGTGGGATTTAGGTAATTTGTATATCACATCTGTTAGTGTTGGAATGTGTGGGATTTAGGTAATTTGTATGGTATTAATGTATTAGATATTTGACATGCCTTGATTCGTAGTTGGTGTTGAGGCTGGTGGTCCTTGAATCTTGGTCGATATGTCATCTATGTGTGTGTTTGAGTGTTTGTTGTCGTATAAAAGTTGTTTTGTCATATGGGACTCACTCAATTGGGCGCTGAGCGTGTGGGGAGTTGAATACGTCCACGGTTAGACACATATGTTTGCACTTGCAAATGCAATGCAGGTGTGTCGTTTCAACCTCTGGCCAAGGCCGCGCCCTTCCCGATTCAGACCTTTCCACTTTTCCACCATGCCGCTTGCTTTGCCACCGTTTCAATCAAAACCCAGCGCGCGGTTCCGTGGGCAGCTACCAGTCCCGCATTTTTCAAAGAAACTGCCACCACCCCCCAAAGTGTCGTGCCTGCACCTGCCTGCATTTTTCAAACCTTCCAACGACCAAACGAGCCCGAATCAACAACTAGTATAACGAAGGACGGCGAAAATGTATAAGGGGGGAAATGTCTCAGGGGGAAAAACGGCCCCCATTCAGACTTTCCCACTTTTCCACCCTACCGTTGCTTTGTCACCGTTTCGACCAAAAACCAGCGCGCGGTCCCACGGGCAGCTACTGGTCGCGCATTTTTCAAAGAAACTACCACCACCCCCCAAAGATCCACCCAGCCGCTACTATGCCACCGTTTCCACCAAAAACCAACGCACTGTCCCACGGGCAGCTACCGGTCCCGCATTTTTCAAAGAAGTTGCCACCCCCCCCCAAAGTGTCGTGCCTGCACCTGCCTGCATTTTTCGAACCTTCCAACTATCAAATGAGCCCGAATCAACGACCGGTATAACGAAGGACGACAAAAATGTTTCGTGGGGGAAATGTCTCAGGGGGAGGGGGGAACGCACCCCCGACGGGCTGCGAAATTGACTTACCCTGAGGGCATGGGTGCGCATCCCGTCGTTTGTTTGTTGATGTGGTTGGGGAGGGGTAAGGTAGTGATTATGGTCTATGTATGTTTTGTTAACTCGAAGAGTGTGCATGTGGGGTCCCGGTTGGTGTTTTATTCACGTGTGCGTGGGGTCCCGGTTGGTGCTACTGTGACGAACGATCTTCTGCACCCACGCGATTTCCTGCGTGAGGCTGATGGGGGAAAACAGGAGGGCTTTGACGGGTAACGGGTGTATGCGGGATTCGGTTGGGCATGTTGCATGGATACCGTCACTTCTTTTTTGTTTTTGTGGGAAATTTGTGGGGTCAGCACCGGGAAAGTCCTGCGCCGACAATTGGAGGAATGCGCCATGATGGGCGCAAGGAATAACTTTACCATAGCTTCTTCTTGTTCTGCTGTGAGCATTAGGAATTTTGGTGCGATTAACGCGCGGGAATTTTCATTTTTCAAATTTGTAGCTGATGTCGAGCCCCCGCGGGCTCTCAGAATTATTTTTCCTTCCGGTATTTCCTTTTTGCAATTAGGATTTAAGCTAGGAATTTAGGTAATCGAAATTTTGTTGCGCAGCGTTTGCACGCATCTTGTGGTGCGGGGAACTGGGTTCTTACTGGATCGCGCCTTTAATCCTGTGCAACTTTCGTTTTTGGCGGGCGCGATCGTAATTGGAATCCTTCGTCTTTCTTGGCTTTCCTATGTTGCCCGCCTTCCTTCTCCTTCTTTCTCGTCTTACATACTCCGTTCTAATTGACCGAAACGCCTGCATGACCGGATCGATGCGTGGAGTGTGGCTACGACCCCCACGCCGCGGTCTGGCCACGCAGACGTAGGTACTTCCTCTCTCCTCTTCTTATCTATCCGGGCTTAATCCTGTACCTTTCGCGCAGGTATGCATGCTATAAATTTCGTAAGCGTGATTAGTTTACTTTCTAAGAATTTCGAGGTTAGCGCGATCAGTGAGGGTCGACTAACGAGCAAGTTGGAAGGTGAGTGAGTGTGAGAGTTGGGCGATCCGACGAGCTGGTGTCGGGTATGTGGGGTTGACGTGCGGGGCCGTGATAGACTGTGGCGCATGGGCGACCCTGGCTTGCATGCTTGAACCAAGCGGGGTGACAACTCTGTGTGGGTACGTAGCGACGGACTGTCGATATCGTGGGTATTGGTGCGAGGCGACGGTCTGCCCGCAACAGGAGTGGAGAGAGGAAGAGAGAACAGTGATGTGGGTGTGGGATAAGGTCTTTTTTTTGTTGTTGCTCTTTTCATTTTTCCTTTGTTCATTTGTATAATTTTGGATTCTGATATGGTCGATCTCTTTATCATGGTCTGTCCCTTTTGAACTTCTCTCGTACATTGTCTCGGATTTTCTTTGTTACTTTGCTCGGTATGCATACATAGAATGAATGTAGGTGCTTTTTGTTAGCGATTTTTTCGATCTGTTTTGCGATACCTATGTTGTCTCTGACCAGCGTTCGCCAGCATGAGATGTAATCAGGCCTGATTGGGAACGCCCACTTTTGATGTTCTGACGTCTAACCGTCAACCATCCCCTCCTTCCTCCCCTTTTTGCGTCACATGTAAAGCATGTAGTGATTGGTAGGATCTTGGTGCATATGGTTGAATGCGACAGGCACACGGAACCAACCGGCTGCTTCTTACGCCCATGACTACGTATGTCCGCGATCTCGACGTTGCCACGTACGCACTCGCCTGCGTGAGTCGGCCTTAATCTCGTGTAGGGATGTGGAAGATGCGGCCTGCTAAACGAACATGGCTGCAAGATTTCCTTCCTGGATATCCGACTACGAGGATCTGAGGGACCCGGAATATCTCGAATACTGGGACGACGAACAACTCCGTTGGCGGGGAAATTTGATGAATCCGGAATTCCCCTGCCTGACGAAAAATGACCGATTATGCCCAAGGGATTTTCACTGTGCCATAACCAGCGACCCCAGGTGCCCCGACTACCCGGACACTTATAACACGCAATATTTCATATCCCCCGGTTTCGTGGTCATTACCACCAATTTCCCTCTCTTTCATCTCCTTCTCCCCTATCACCAACTCACAGTGGTACCATGGAATTCCATAGCCCGCTACTGGCCTAGCCCACGGTGCGAGGGTTGTTGGCACCACCGGGCGCGCCGAGCTCCAGGAACCTTCCGACAGGCTCGAACTGAAGTTGAGCAACGACCCACCTCGGCGGAATCTGAGGCCTGCTACGAGCGACCCTTACAACTGGTCGAACCTTGCGACCGACCCCGAAGACGAAATTAGCGGCGATGGTGATTTCTTTGCCTATTCGACAGTAAAAATTAAAACCTGTCGGTAGGGGCAATTTTGTTGGAATTTTGTTCAAGAATGCAAGAGTGTTTAGATTTGTCGGTACGATGGTAACAGCAAGTGGCCCGGATTTTGCCCTGGGACACACCGCGCATGCCATATGCCTTATGCTGCACGACAACTGCTTCCCCCCCCCCTCTCTGAGTATATCCCCTTTTTACACCTGTACCCCTGAAACTTGCCACAGGAGATCTCAGTTCCGATCTGGGACTCCACCCCCACTTTCCAAAAATCCTTGGCACACCCCTTTTTGCACTTCCGGGCCCCCATCCCACTCCGATCAGGAAGTCGCGCTGGGCGTGAGGTTGGTATCGGAGCCGACACGTGGCGGGCTTCAGGCTGACAGGAGGGTAATTAGTGTAGAGCGATCTAACTAACAGAGGACGCCCCTTAGCACGGAACGCACCGCGACGTGATCCTATAGTCACAAGGAATAGGTCGGGTGCTCGGCAGGTGACCAACATGAACGCCAATCAAGCTCAAACGGTGCCTGCACCACGAGCGCGGGCACCTGTGGCCCCAACCGATCTCTACCTTTTTGACCCAGCACATCATCTCGCCGGAGCATGGTTGGCCACGCTCCGGGCACAACTGTATGATAATGATGAAGCACAGATTAACATCCCCGCCCGACTAGGAGGAAATGCACATCATTGGTTTAGTACCTATGCTTGGATCGATCTCCCGACATTCGAGCGGGACTTTTTGAATCGATTTGATTATATCCATCCCGAGCAGGCTCTCTTCATGATTAAAGATCGGGTTCAAAAACCTCTTGAATCCGTCACGGAATACCGTAATAGATTCTATCGAATGTTCGTGAAAAATGAGCGAGGAGAACAGGTAGGAAGAGACTTCGCAGTAGAATGATTAGGGTGAAGCTGCGTAAACAGTTATCCCCCATCACTTATACGCTGCAACAGATTATGGCCGCCGCGGAAGAAATGGAACGAAAGTTCGCTGCGAGTTTCCTAGAAGAGGAAGATTAACCCAGGGAAGGAGACTTGTCGGAGTTCACTAGGGCCAAGGCCGAGTTGGCCACGCTGCAAAACAAGTTCGAAAGTATGGGGTTTGTGTCCGGACCAGTCACCTATTTGAAGCCGATCACACCTAAACGAACGACTCTTAGTGTGATCACAGGAATGCCCATCCTGTGATGGCTACGCCCCCACCACCGGTGGAAAATCCCGCAAGATCGAACGAATCAGCCGCTTTATTAAAGCTAACCAAAACACTGGTCAACCTGATTCAGGAAAGCAAGAAGGAGCAACGCGAACACAATGCTCGAATATAATCCCTGATGAGATCAATGTGTCCCATAGTTGTACGAGCTGCCCCAATACAGCAGGGATTGGCCCCTGCCCCCGCAGTCGGAGGTGTAGCAGGCAATCTAAGCGTCTGCTACACGTGTCATCAACCAGGACACATAGCCCGGGACTGCCCCCACCGACCCGCCCAACCGCGAGTTGGGGCCGCCCCAGTAACTGAGGCACCAATCGCCAATGCGCCGGAAAGGGTAGGAGCGATGTTGGAAGAAATCGAAGGAGGAGGGAGTGCGTTGGCCACCACGGAAGAGGCTGCAAAACTTATTCCGCTAGACCAGTATATAACATTAGGATATCTGGGGTTGAGAATGATCGAGACTATTAGACCCGCTCAGGAATAGCGAGAGGTGGCAGAATGGAGACCCTCCCCAGGGGAAATGGAATCATGAGGGCCCACCTTCGTCACTGGGGAAATAGATGTTCTGAACGTCATCCGCGTTTTGGATCACCTCATTCCCCTCCCGATCCGACACCTGTTGTCCATATCAGAACAGGCTAACGAGCGCATGTTGCAACACTGCAAGGCGAACAGAAAACGATTCGCTCTTGCAAGAACGACGAACACGAAAGGAAAAACCCCTGCCCAAGAAGACGATCCGAATCCTGCCAGCACGTCAGAACCTATACGATTAGGGCTAATACAGGAAGACGATCACTTCCTACAGATTAAAGCAATGCCGTGGAAATCCGCCGAATGTGACATCGAAGTCTGGGGAATTCCGTACAATGCCATCATCGATTCCGGAGCCGCCGTCTTGGCTATCTCACTGAGGGTAGTATAAAGAGCGGGAATAAGAAAAGACCTGATCATGCTTGCGGAGAAAGATCATCTCGTCTTTGCAGACGAAAAAAAGATTAAAATTGTAGGGCGAATGACGAACGTCGCGTTTTGGTTAGGGAAGGTACATGCTCTGCGAGATGCCGTAGTATTAGATGTAAGCACCTACGACGTTCTTTTATGATTACCAGCTCTCACCGCATTGCGAGTCAATCTAGACTTTGAAAGACGATCTATTGTCCTTTAAAACACGGGAGGAAAACCGTACGCCATACCTACGAGACTGACTCTTCGAACCATGGCGGATACAACCCCGTGATCTCCTTCAATAGGAGCCCTCCGAATGATCATATGGAAAAATCCAGCGGAGTGTAATAAATCCCGGATAGGGAAAGGGGAAGAGAAACGGGAACTCCCGAGTGATATTGATGACCACGACGAGGATGATTTAGCAGTCAGAGAACTAGTCCAACAACGCATTTATTACCTAGCTTGACGAACGATTCAACATCGTTCAGCATAACGGAACAGAACCTACAGATGACACATGCAATGATTTTGGGTGAGCCTCTCGTACAAATTTATAGGATGACAGATTCTTTGGAACCCCCTCGAACCATATACGAGGGCATCACTCCACTACTTGCAAGATACAACGATAAGAGGAATTTTTGTGACATCACGGACTTACCCCGTTCCCTGCTACCCCCAGGGAAAGAGGTAAGATTGTTTCGCTTAGGGGCTGAGGCCAATTCTTTGGAAACCCCTGGGTGTCCTGAAGTTCAAACCGACGATCTCAGAATCAAGATCGCGAAGAAACCTGTACCATGGAAGGATATCCACGACGGCATCACTTTGGAAGAACATGTGGCAATCCTCGAGGAAGAGGCGCAGATGATGACCTCGGTATTCTTCCGGCGGTCAGACAACTCAGTCATCTCTTCACCCTCTTCCGGAAGCACTACACGAACCAATACCAAATCAATCACTGTCCAACTATTGGGACAACTGTACGAACTACATGTACCATAGTTCGTACCCGACGAAACCCATCATCTGATCGCAAACATCCTAAGGGAATATCAGGGAGCGATTAGGGTAACCGACACCGATATCAGACCGTCATTAGTGATTCAGCACGAAATCCAGACCGGAAATCACCCTCTGATCCACTGCAAACCATATCGATACTCCCTTGCGGAACGAAAGACAGTTCTACAAAGGATTATGAAATTCGAAGCTAATGGATGGATTAAACCGGCTACTGAGCCATGGTCGTTCCCGGTTGTATTAGTACCGAAAAAAAATGGGTCGGTCCGCATCTGCGTCGATTATCGTAAACTGAATGATATCACGATTAAAGATGTATATCTCCTCCCCCGGATCGACGATTTGCTGGATGCGATTGGATGTGCTAATTACTTTAGTAAGTTTGATATTTGTCATGGATTTCACCAAATCCTGGTTAAGGAGGAAGATCTGCCAACGACCGCTTTTGTTTTCTTCGAAAGCACGTGGCAGTGGGTTCGGTGTCCGATGGAAATCTGCAACGCGCCAGCTACCTTTCAAAGAGTGATGAATGTGACGTTTAAGAACTTTGTCAACAAGACTCGGCTAACGCAGGGGATGATTAATTTTTGCGTAATGGTGTATATGAACGACATCTTGGTCTACTCGGAATCGTATCACGGGCATGCACAACACATCGAATGGACGCTGGGGGCACTGAGAGACGCCGGATTCAAGATCGCGCTGGAGAAAAGCGAGTTCTTCCTTTCAGAAATCTCGTTTTTTGGCTACATGGTGACACACGGAAGCTTGAGGCCCGATTCGAGAAAAGTCACGGCTGTCAGAGACGCTCTAGTTCCCACGTTGTTGACGTAGGTTCGAGCCTTCTTGGGACTGGCGTCGTATTACCGTCGATTTATCAAGGAATTTGCTACCATCGCACGACCTCTAACGAATCTGCTACGAAAGGACCAACCTCTCAACTGGGATGCAGAGTGCGAACGGACCTTTACCACTCTCATGGAAGCCCTGGCTACGACACCTCTTTTGATCCGACCGGACCCAGCAAAGCAGTTCATTTTCATCACGGATTGGCAGCCCGAGGCAATCTCTTCCATTTTAGCGCAGAAGGGGAACGACGGTCGCAAACACGTCATCGAGTACGCATCCCGTACCGTGCCGGACGAGCGAAGAAACGATCCGGCTCCCAAGGGAAAATGCTACGCGGTAATTTGGGGGATACAACATTTCCATCCGTATCTTTACGGGCAGAAGTTCCTTCTTGTCACCAACCACAAGTTGCTACTGACCCTCAAAAGGCTTACGAATTATACAGTTATGATTGGACGTTGGGCGGTGCGACTACAAGAATACGATTTCGGTATCATCCATCGAAAGACGAAGAGGCACAGGAACGCGGATGGGTTGATGTGACTTCATCGACCAGCGAAGGTCGCCAAAGGTGAAGAGATCATCCCGTGGAAAGAACTAGAACCGACGAACGGACCCCGGTATGGACAGGTGGCAGTTCTTCCACGAAACGAGAAGCAAACACGTGACAACGGGTGACGGAGGTAACTCTGGAGCCTCTCCCTCTCCTCTTTCCTCCTCATCTCTTCTCTCTTTACCCAACAAATTTTGTTATTTTTGCAAAGCAATTTCGCGAGTCTACTCGGTCCCTATGCATCCTAGTGGGGAAGGGTATGTCGAATGGGTAGATTGTCGACAGTGTTTGTCGAGCGCCCATGGCTCCTGCATCCAGTATCGAACCGACAATAAGTCTTGGTTGTGCCCCCTATGTCGAATTGACAAAATCCCGACCGAGGCTAGGTTCCTCGATGCCACGTTAAAGGGTCTGGAGAAGACCCAAAGGTTTAGGAGGACAGAGGTATGAACCGATGTCGCTTTGATAGCTACTGTAGTAGGGAACCCCCTCCGAGACTTCACTAAGGAGGATCGGAGGAGGGCTAATGAGAGGGCTTAGGACTATCGTTGGAACGAAGGACGGTAAGAAAAACGGAAGACGAACGGCAGTGGGATATAGATGACTGTACTGCACCCGTTCATGAGGTATGACTGGGTTAAGTCTGCGCACGAGGAAACTGCTGCCCATTTCACCGTCCGAATCACTGAGACGACGATCGATAAGAACGAATGGTATTGCTCCAATATTTTCGACGATGTTAAATTCATCGTCCGAAATTGTCTGGTTTGCGCTACTGATAAGGCGTCGATCCAGCCACCAAGGTCGATAGTCCCGACTGTAGTCGAACGACCATTTCAGAGAGTTAGCATGGACACTACCGACATCGTGGTGCCTCCTAGACCGAATAACTACAAATATTCAATTTTATTGGTATTCGTAGATCACTTTTCAAAATGGATCGAGGCATATCCATGCAGGACGCGACAGGCGGCAGAAATTGCGCGATACGTCAACCGTTTCCTCAGGATGCACCAAGACACGGAGGAAATTTTAACCGACAATGGGGCAGAATTTAGAGGGGAAGTTCTAAGGAATCTTGTCATACATGGTGTTGCTATCCGTAATACTGCACCCCACATGTCACAGTCTAATGGGCTGGTAGAAAATGCGAATCGGTTGATTAAGACGGCTCTGCGACGAAATATCGCGACTCGGGACACGAGGCTTTGGCCGGATATCGTAGATCACATCTTGGCGGTCCATCGAGGAACGCCCAACGAGTCTACAGGCTTGACCCCTTTTCAACTATGTACCAATAGCTTGGCATGTGTCTTGATACCGAGTCTCCAAGACAAATCGGCCCTGGGCCGACGGCCTATAAGGGCCACGGCCCGGGACAAGGCCAAACGACACTTGGAATTGATGGAACGGTCCCTTCCCTGGCTTGGCCCAAAAATGCCAGCGGATGACTTAATTGGCCCACGGACGACAAGTCCGTAGCTACGAGGCCCGAAATGGGAACGCGGGTCCACGACCCCAGTATAAATTGAGGGACATGGTGCAGGTAAGGAAATGTGCTCGCCAAGGGAAGTTAGCGCCACGATTCTTCAGGCGATTTCACGTAGTCGAGCTCAGCCCAAACGGGGTGAACACGGTGTGGCTGGCGCTCGAGGTTTCCGGCAGCCGATCGGCTCGTCCGATCGTTCGCCACATGTCCTATCTGCGTCCCCTCCCTACCTCCCCATCTCCACCTTCGTTTGCTTCCTCCTTCGACACCGAAGAGGACGACGCTTGTCTAGCATCCCCTTCTCCTTCTGTGTCAGCAACTCCGTCCCCGCCTCCATCGCCATGAGCTTTTCGGTGGAGCAGCCAATCAGTGCGCAATTGATGACCCCGAGGGGGCGAGTTATGATAATCCGGTAGGTGCAGCGGCCACGACTTAGTCCCGACCTTCTTCGTTTTGCGGCCTTCTTCAGTATGGCAGCGATTCACGCGGCAGCCGAGTTTCGATTTGTGCAGGCGGGAGCGACACATGTGCTGGCCGAGGTCTCGGCCTTTCAGCGCCTGTCTCTGCGCGGAGTTAGCCACGTCTCCGTCATCATCGTCTTCACCGGGGACGTCACCACGATACCGTCGGCAATCCACGGGGACATCTTCCTGACCTTGAGGGCTTGAGCAGAGGAAATTGCGGTCGTTTGGACGACGCTTCTGGCCCGTCGGGGGGACACGGTCGTGACGTCTCACGACATCGATCTACAGCTTCGCTCTTCCAGCAGCTCGCCGCCGATCCTGCTCCCCGAGCTTCGCCCTTTTGCGCTGCCCCAATGAGTCGTCGTCATCGTTCTCTCTTCAGTCTCCCTTCAGATCTCCCCACCTTTTGGCAATCTGCCCACGCCCCCACCCTCTCCTTCTGCGTCAAGCCGCTCAGCGTGCCGATCTTGAACCAAGATAAGTGGAGTGATTGAGGGACGCCTACCTGGAGCTTAGTTTCAGCCTCGTGGATGTGATCTTTCATTGGTCTGAGCCAGCGCCCGGAGGAGAAGGGACGGAAGTCCGGAATGATGAGGTGGAGTTGCTAATAGTGCAGGCGTGGCGCACAGAAACATAGGGAGAATTATTGGGCATCGTGTTTGGCAAGGTGGAGGAAGAAAATCTCGCCCTCATCACGAGCGAGTTGTTGGTGTTCCTGGCACAGTTGGTGGACGATCTGCCTCTCGACATCCTATCAGGGTGCGATAGCAAGCCCGGCCCCGACGTACTCGCCCGCACGCTCACGCCTCATTTGCTATGGTCTACGTGTACGGAGCTGGACGCGGATAACTGCCTTTACCCGTCCCAGGATCTTTACCTGGAAATCAATGTCACTGATCTCGTATTGTGGGACCCAGTCATCCGGCGCGCGAACATGCTGATCGCCAACGACGAAGAAGAAGAAGGCGAGGAAGAGGAGGAAGAGTAGGAGGAATCGCGAACAGATCCGGAAGACTCCGATTACCTTGGAGAAGAGGAGACCGAGGGGGAAGTAGAGAGAGAGGAAGAGGAAGAAGAAGGGAGAGAAGAAGAAGAAAAAGAGGAGCCGACGAAGGAAGAAAGCAAGCCAGGTGAATCAAGCAGTCGGTCCAGAAGAAGCAAAGAAGAAGAGTTGGTCGAAGCCCGGAGGCAACGTGAAAAGGCGAAAGGTAAGCGGCTGATCGAGGAAGGACCCCCACCGGAGCTGTTGTTAGGAGACCCGTCGCTCAACCCGGAGCCGCCACACGAAGAGCCCGAAGACGATGGAGCTGCCGCCGAGGGATCAGGAAGCCGCTGCTGCAGGAGGAGTGAATCGCCGACTCCCTCTCCCCACCCCGCCCTGCCCTTCGCCTTCGTAGAGATGCGGGCGATAGGGCTTCGTCCCCGGTCATTATCCCGCCGTCCCCATGGTTACGTAATGACCCGCCAAATCCAGGATCGACCCCTTTTTCCCAATGGATGGTGTTCTTTCCCATCCACCCTCTTCCATCAACTCTATGCCACGCGTCTCCTGATCACCATAGTCCCGCACCCCACCACTCGCTCCCTCGTTGATTCTTTCCGTCTCCATGTCCTTTTCTTTAGCGAGAACTGGCGGGAATACAATAACATAGAAGTTTATTGTATTATCTCGGGTGTAATCCCCGCCTGCGAAAATTATGAGAACTTTCACGCAGCCCTCCGTCGCACCTCGCCTCGCTTCCCCATCAACACGAGTACCCCCGTTTCCCTCGCATCCACGGTTCCATCCACTACACTCCCCTTCCTTCCAACGAAACCCGGGATATCCATCGCTTCACGCCCCCTCTTCCCCAGGATCCCCCACCACCTCCTCCGTCCGTGATTAGATTGCCCTTCCCCGGAAACTTGTAGGATAGAGCCTACGAATGCCACGAGTGGATGACTTTCACACTCTTATCTTACGATACATGGCACGTAGAGAGAACTCCGCGTGGTCGATCGATTAGAGAGGTCGACACGTCTTAAAGCAGTGAGCAAGTAGGAGCTTGCTCAAGATTGGAACCCCCTAGGCGTCATATATGTGACGAACGATCTTCTGCACCCGCGCGATTTCCTGCACGAGGCTGATGGGGGAAAATGGGAGGGCTTTGACGGGTAACGGGTGTATGCGGGATTTGGTTGGGCATGTTGCATTGATACCCTCACTTCTTTTTCGTTTTTGCGGGAAATTCGTAGGGCCAGCGCCGGAAAAGCCCTGCGCCGACAATTGGAGGGCTGCACCATGATGGGCGCAAGGAATAACCGTACCATAGCTTCTTTCTTGTTCTGGTGTGAGCATTAGGAATTTTAGCGCGATTAACGTGCGAAAATTTTCATTTTTCAAATTTGTAGCTGATGTCAAGCCCCCGCGGGCTCTCGGAATTGTTTTTTCTTCCGGTATTTCCTTTTTGCAATTAGGATTTAAGCTAGGAATTTAGGTACTCGGAATTTTGTTGCACAGCGTTTGCATGCATCTTGTGGCGTGGGGAACTGGGTTCTGACTGGATCGCGCCTTTAATCTTATGCAACTGTCATTTTTGGCGGGCGCGATCGTAACTGTAATCCTTCGTCCTTCTTGGCTCTCCTATGTTGCCCGCCTTCCTTCTCCTTCTTTTTCGTCTTACATACTCCGTTCTAATTGGCCGAAGCGTCTGCATGACCGGATCGATGCGTGGAGTGTAGCTACCACCCCCACGCCGCAGCCTCACCACGCAGACGTAGGCACTTCCTCTCTCCTCTTCTTGTCTATCCAAGCTTAATCCCGTACCTTTCGTGCAGCTATGCATGCTATAAATTTTATAAGCGTAAATAGTTTACTCTCTAAGAATTTCGAGGTTAGTGCGATCAGTGAGGGTTGACTAACGAGCAAGTTGAAAGGTGAGTGAGTGTGAGAGTTGGGCGATCCGACGAGCTGGTGTCGGGTATGAGCGGTTGACGTGCAGGGCTGCGGCGGATTGTGGCGCACGGGCGACCCTGGCTTGCATGCTTGAACCAAGTGTGCCAAATCGGAGCAATGATTATTTCGCGGTCTAAATAAGTTTTTAAAAATGTTCTGATATTTTCGTAGAAAGAAGACGACCTCATCTATGGATTCTCAGAATTTCAGATTTCTTTGCAGATGTCCTTAAGCACAGAAAATCGTAAAAACTGTCTCTTGCAAAACGTGTGTTTCATTCCGCCTGACCTCCCTATTTTGAGAAGACGGGCCTCAACGCCTGGGCCTGAGGGCCCTTTTGCAGTTTATATGCCCTCACTTGTTTTGGGGGTCCACTTCCACCCGAGGACCTGTCCTTTCATTTTTCAAAAGTCCCGGTCTACAAGAGCTAGTTGTAGGTAGTCCGCAATATCTTGAAGGACCGGTCCCCCAAATCCCCCCCCCACCTAAGAACCCACTTGCATCGTGGTCGCCCGCCGCAAAAAATTCGACACCTTGATACAGACGCTGAAGCCCACTATACCGCACCCTTAGGGCTATGAATACGATGAGTTTTTTCTTTTCAAAATTTGAATAGAAAGGGTACACGTTGTATTCGAATACAATGTGTGCGTGTTTTATTTGCAGTGATGTGCTATTCGAGAAAAGTGGACCCATGCCGTTTGGATTTCGAAATGTTCAAAACTCAAGGATCGCGGCCTACTACGGGCAGCTACCAGTGCCAATCGGTAGGCGGTTTTGTCGACACGTCATACAAACCCTTCAATCTGTTCTGTGTTTCTCACTCACGGTAGGGCTGTTTCCGGCTCTTGTAACCTGTAGGAAATACCAACGTATTCAGTCTTAGCAAACAAGTTAGCTCACAATCAGAACCAACAAAGACCGAAGGACAAAGTCAAATCATAGGGAGCAACAAAAATGATATTTTTATTCAGTCCAAAGCAATGGGATGAGTTGCACTGCAACCAGCCCCAGAAAAACTCCCAACGTCCTTGTCTGGAAAATCCGTCTGAGTCCCAACTGATCTTATAAAAATTATACACCTGATTCTTCGGCCTATGGGGTCCCATCGTCATGAGATTTCAAAGAAAAAAATAAGTTTCGATCGGTGCACATCCAAAAAAGTATAAGTCACCCTTTAGTCCTATCGAGGATTTAGTCCCGATCCGGTTAATTAGTGTCAAAGCCTCCATTCGGTTCATGCACATAATAAGTCTCGGTCCTCGATCAGTTAAAAAAAAAAAAGTTTGTGTCGATCGTCATACCGATTTAGTTATGGTCCTGGTGAGATCAAATGGTCAAAGTCCACATCGGGTCGTCGTCCGAAAAATAAGTCTCGGTTCTTGTCCGATAAAAAAAAATAAAACCCGCGTCTGCTGTAGTACAAATTGAGTCCTGGTTTCAGTCCAATAAAAAATGAATCAAGTTCTCATCTGGTGCTTGTATGGAATAAATCCCAGACCGGTCCGATCAATAGAATAAAGTTTGTGTTTGCCCTCGCGTAGATTAAGTCGTGGCCCCAATTCAATCAAACGGACCAAAGTCCTCACCTCGTCCCGGTGTAGCATAGGTCTCTTGTCCCGATCCTGATCTTATCTTCGGTCACAATCTTGAACTTGGTCCCGCTCCTGATCTAGGCCTTGGTCCCAACCCCAATTCACGTCTTGGTCCCAATCTCAATCCAGATCCTGTCTCCAGTTTCAACCTTGAACCATGTCGATCGTCATGCCGATCTAGTTATGGTCCTGGTCCGATCAAATGGTCAAAGTCCACATCTGGTCGTCACCCGAAAAATAAGTCTCTGTTCGTATCCGAAAAAAAAGAATAAGGCCCGCGTCGACTGTAGTACAAATTGAGTCCTAGTTCCGGTCCAGTAAAAAATGGATCAAAGTTTTTATTTGGTGCTTGCATGGAATAAATCCCAGACCGGTCTGATCAATAGAATAAAGTCTGTGTCTGCCCTCGCCTAGATTAAGTCGTGGCCCCGGTTCAATCAAACAGACCAAAGTCCTCACCTGGTCCCGGTGTAGCATAGGTCTCTAGTCCTGATCCTGATCTTATCTTCGGTCACAATCTTGAACTTCGTCCCGCTCTTGATCTACGCCTTGGTCCCAACCCCAATCCAAGTCTTGGTCCCAATCTCGATTCAGATCTTGTCTTCGGTTTCAACCTTGAACCATGTCCCGCTCCCGATCTAGACCTTGGTCCCTACCTCGATCCAGATCTTGGTCCCAATCCCGATCCAAATCCGGGTTTAAGTCCCGGTCCTAGTTTTGATCTTAACCTCAATCGACCTTCAGATGACGAACTTGACCCAAATCCCGACCAAGATCCCGTCTTGTAGAAATAACAATGATGGTGATGGTGAGGGCGAGGGTGAGTGTGGCACGATGCTGCATATGGCAGAGCGCTGCTCCATTGTCAGTACGCGGTAGCGTGCGACTCCATTGTGCACGAACGCATGTGGCAACTCCATTGTCAGCGCGAGGTAGTGCGTAGTCCTCTCAACCTGCGCACAACATCACGCGGCTGCGCATGACAGTGTGCGGTCGTTCCGTTGTCATGGCGCCATGGCGCATGGCTACCCCGGTTTGAAAGCAACTGCGCACGGCTGCACGTGGCAGCGGGTGGCTGCTCCGTTGTCCGAATGCGGTAGCCCGTGGCTCCCATGGCCAACGCAACGATGGGCGCAACTTGTCTCGCGCCCGTATGACGGAGCGCGACTGCACGTGATTGCTCACGACTTTCCCGCACGTCCTCGTGGCGAGGAGTGGTAGAGCGCTTGTGGCGCGTGTCCACACGTGGCCCCTTCCTCTAGTGTGCGGCTTTGCTCATGTGCCAGTGGGCGCTCACTCCCACGCGGCCTCCCCCGCTAGTGCGCGAGTTGCTCGTGTGGGCACGCACTTTCGCGTGGTCCCCCCCACTAGTGCGCCGCTGTGCGTGTGGGCGTGGCCTCTTCAACCAGTGTGCGCGTTGCGCGTGTGGGCGTACACTTCCACGCCCCCCCCCCCCAGCTAGTAGTGCACGGGTGCGCGTGTGGACGTGGGTGGGAGTGTGTGCGCTCGCGCGATCGCGCGGTGTCGGGACTGGTGGGTCCCGAGATAAGTCCTGATCCCTGAGAGATGGTACATGGCAGAATTGTGCATAACAGAGAAAACCAGAGGCAAGATAGATAGAAAGGATGGAAGGCCAAAGGCACAAGTGTCAGCGCCTAGGGACCTAAAGAATGTTCTGGGCTGCCGGATCCACTGGACCAAGAAGAGACTAGCAAAATAGCAAGCGGCGAAGGGCCGTAGGAAAATAGTAAATGCGGCCCTTCTTTCCGAAGGGAGAAGGGCCGCCGGGAAAAATAATGCCCTGGGCTGCGTGCCGCATGAATAAAAGAGTCGAGGAGGCTGAGAAAATAATAAGTGAGGCACTGACATGCGAAAACGTAGCCCGGGTCAAGGGGGCCACTAGGATGCGGCATAGGAAGAACCAAAGGGCAACGAGCCAAGTAAAGAGCCGCGGTTGGAAAGACCAGAGCGCGCGGGACATAGAAAAAAGACTATAAATGAGGCGGCCATGGGGAAGAAAGTGTCAAGAGAAACAGGGATACCACAAGGGAAAGTGTCGGGGACCATAAGGTACTAAGTAGAAATAATGACATTTTAGGTCCAAGTATCGGTGAGACCACCAGCGGGACAAGTGTCGGCGAGACCACCGGTGGGATAAGTATCGGGAACTAGCGCGGGATAAGTGGCGGGGACATGTGATGTCCCAAGGCAAAGTCATGAAGGGCCATGAGAAAATAAGCCCAAGGCGAGGCGTGCCGTCGAGATCAAGATCTAGACGACCAAGAATATTAGCACCACTAGTGCAAGTACTAGTGGAGGTAAACGGGAGGGCTAAAACAGAAAGGAAAGCAAAAGAAAAGCAAGAGAGGAGGCATGGCAGCAATCCGAAATATCTCGGATCAGCTACCTTGAAAAAAATTGAGCCTAAAAAGACTCCATGTGAAAAATAGGCTCCCCGGAGAAAATCAGCGCAAAAGGGGTCACAATGAGGAAAATAGTGAGGCAAAAGGAGGCTCCCATAGACATGGGGGAGCCTCAATTGTAGTCCGAAATATAACGGACTGCGCCTTGGGCATAGGAAGGGCCAAAACTAAGAGGAAGGGTCTAGAAAAGGCCTTAATGGCTACTTGACAGTTGACATGCTAGAAAAAGAAAGAAAAAAAAAAGAAAAAGGTGGGAGAATGAGACAAAAAAAGTGAGAGGGAGTGAGTGAGTTGGCCGTTAGTAGGGACTGGCAGGTCCCTGGTGTCCGAAAATGGAGGAAAAATAAAATAAAATAAAAGAGAAACGAAAAGAAAAAAGAAAAAATATCTTAACGGTAAAGAACGACCACTTGGGGAGATACATCCGTGATCAGATACATTCTGGGATATGACGGTTGCAAAGGACCTTGATTTTCTGTTGATTTTACAAAGAAAATCAATTTTACAAAGAAAATCAAGAAAAATAAAGACCCCATGCATCCGAGATACAACGGATTGCATAGGGGAGGACAAACACATGTTTCAGATGCATCCGAAACCAATATTGAGTCCGGATGCACTTGAAAGTGGACCGTTACATTTGGTTTCAGTTTGAGGCATGTTGAGGGGCCATGAGGCTAGGGGAAAGACCATTATGGCATTTCGAGAAATAACGGACAACAAGGGGATGCCTAGGCCAAAAGATAAAAAACCTTGGCTCACTCAAGACACAAAAAAATTGTGTCTTTGACTTGGGCAAATAAAGACGGTAAATAGTAATCGCGAGATGGAGGATCTCGTGGCCTAGAATATTTGAAGCCCTTGAGGTTCATTAAAAGAAGGGATTGGGGCTGACGAGGACAAGGAGGCCCCAAATAAAAATGGGACGTCACCAGGAATAATGTCAGGACTAAATGGACCAAAATAAAAATAGTTGAAATTTGAGACATGTGCCGGCGGGACCACTGTCGAGACTAGAAAATGGAACCGACATAAGAGAATGACGGGGACTTGAGTAGTCCCTAAGTTAGCAAAATAAGAGAAGTGCGCAAACAAGTAGCGCCGTGAAGATAAAAATCTTGACAGTGGAAAATATCAGCCACTGTGAGTGCAAACTGAAAGAGCCTAAGGGGAGAGGAGACAAAAATGAGAAAAAAAAAGCAAAGGAGGGGTTTCCCAGCAGTCCGAGATATCTCGAAATAGCAAGGCAGAAGAAAATTGAGCCTTAATGAGCCCTAGGCAAAAAATAAGTTGCCAAGGAAAAATCGGAGCACAAGGGGGCTTAAAAATGAGAAAACGGAGACAAATGGGAACCTCCATGAGCATGGGGGCTTCATTATTGCAATCCGAGTTGCAATGGTCAACTGTTGGCCATGAATCTAGCCTTGAATGAGGTTCTAAGGCCTAGAAAGAGAGTTCACAGCAGCTTGACACTTGTCAAAATAGAAATAAAAGAAAAACGAGAAGAAAATGGAAAAAAAAAGGGTGGATGGGACAAAAGGGGAGAAAAGTGTGGAGGAGAATGTGCCGACCAGTTGGGACTGATAGATCCCTACTGTGACCTCATCCCTCCAAATTTTGTGAAGGGTGATCCGGATTGCAGAGATGATGCCCTTGGGGTGTTATTTCAGCAATATTTGAATTTAAAAGGGCAAAAATGAGTAAAAATAAAAAAAGAGTTGTCCGTCTTTTATGTAAGCCATGAATCTGAGATCAGATCTTATGGTGGAGAGCATATGACCGTTTTTTATGGGGCCAGCTCAAACGACCAACTCCGAAATGAGTTGGCAGCCCAAAATGGAAAGAAACAAAAGAAGGGAAAGGACAAAACTATGCATTTGACCCAAAAAGAAGGTCAGATGCACCATAAATTCAATAGTGAGCATAGGGGCTCAAAATTGAAGCAAGACCACTTGGGGGTAGCTCGGAATTATGCTGGGCTTGGATCTCAGCCAGATCAAAGGTTGAGATTGATCCGAGACTTGAAAAAATATCTTGGCCTACCCAAAATGGGGTAGGAGCAGCAAAAAGTAAAAAAAAGACCCCAAAAGGCATTTTTCTTCCAAGTAAGGCTGCCCCTTCAACATTTGAAAACGAAAAGGATGTTGAAGGAGACCAAGAGGCAATCCGAGTTGGTACCAACCACTCGGACTGCATGTACTTGGCCAAAATGAGGCCCATGTACCCCCGCAGAGACCTAGTGGTGGGATTTTGCTTTGAGGGTACCTCTGAGTTATTGAGCAACTAGGAAGGAACCGCTACATCACGAAGTGAGATACAAGAGTTGCAGGTGAGTGAGACTTGCTCAAACACCTGCATAGCCCTCGTGGAAGCCTCCAGCCTTGAATCGGATCATCAAATGATGGAGAAATTGACAATGTGGGAGACTAGGATTACCAAAGTGCCTCCATGAGTGAAAATCAAAGTAACGATTTACTCCCAACCGGAGGGAGAGATATATTTTGAGGTGAGAGTGAGTAAATCCCAGGCCAAGAAGTGAAGGAAATGACCATCATGGAGACATTATCAATGGAGGAGCTATTTTCTACCCCCCCCCTGAAGAAGGATTAGAAGATGATGAGGAAGAAGGAAAAAAGGAAGAGGGGAGGGGGAGTAGAAAAAAAAATGAAAGAAGAAGAAGAAGAAGAAGAAGTGGAAGAGAAAAAAAAGAAGAAGAAGAAGAAGAAGAAGAGGAGGAGGAAGAAGAAGAAAAAGAAGAGGAAGAAGAAGAAGAAGAAGAAGAAGAAGGAGAAAAAGATCGAGCGAAAGAAGAAGAAGAAGAAGAAGCTTCTTATCTTTGTTCTCACTCAGCTCTCCTTCCTTCTCTTGATGTAGAAGACCAATCATGATGAAGCTCTCTCCTCCTTACTTAGCTATGGCTCTCTTCTTCCCGAAGCCTTCATCTCCTCCCTTTCTCAGTCTTCCTCTAACTATAGCAAACTCGCACTCCCAAGGCTATGGAGTCCTCCCCTTTATGAGGGTTGAATGAACTCCTTCAAGCCTTTCTCTCTCTCCCACAACATGGGGGCTATGGCGGACACCCCCTTGAGTCCCCACTACTCACACTATGGCAGCTTCTACTAGCTCACAGCCTCCTCCAAGGCTCCCAACTGGCGGCGGTTCCCCTCCTTTTACTCCAAGTCAGTAGAGTGCTCCTATGAGCTCAGTTGGGCAGCATAGACACTCATCATGCAAATGTGAGTGTGGCAGACTGCTCCCTCAGCTTACGTAGGATGAAACCAGAGTACCGGTCAACCCATGAGCCTCCTCATGTGCCTTATGTATATGTTGTAGTCTCTTTGGTGCAAGTCCAGTCTTTCCTTCACTTAGGTGATGTGGCGGTTCCTTTTTAGTTGCTCCATAGCTCATGTAGGTATATCTTATACTCTCCTTGGTGCATGTTGAGTTTTTCCTTTACTTGGTGATGGGACGGTTCCTTCCTAGTTGCTCCATAGTTCATGTATGCATGTGATGTAGTCTCATTGGTGCAAGTCCATTCTTTCTCTCATCTACTGATGTACCGGTTCCTTCCTAGTTGCTCCATAGCTCATGTATATATGTGTTGTAGTTTCTTTAGTGCAAGTTCAGTCTTTCCTTCACTTGGCAATGTTGTGGTTCCTTCCTAGTTACCCCATAGCTCATGTATGAATGTGCTGTAGTCTCATGGTGCAAGTTCAGTTTTTCTGTCATCTAGTGATGTACTAGTTCCTTCCTAGTTGCTCCATGACTCATGTATGTATGTGTTGTAGTCTCATTGGTGCAAGTTCAGTCTTCTCTCACTTGGTGAAGTACCGGTTCCTTGCTTGTTGCTTCATAACTCATGTATGTATGTGTTGTAGTCTCTTTGGTGCAAGTTCAGTCTTTCCTTCACTTGGTGATGTGGCGGTGTCGAGCGCATCGGTCCGGCGCCCCACAAGGCAGCGCGGGACCCTCCCGGCCGCGTCACGCAAGAGTTGGTCTAAATCCTCGTCGCGAATATACGCGGAGCTTCCACAAGCCGCTCCGGCCGAGTCCGCCAACCATACCTCCCGCGAACCCCTACGACAAGATAGGGCTTACGCGAGGCACGACTTACCTCCACCTTACGGGAGTTGTCACCTCCCTTCGGTGGGCATATCCCCGCCGAGGTACCAATCCACAACACGAAAGCTGGTCAGTTGCAATCGCAGAGGTGGACCAGCCGAGGGCGTTTCTCGTTCGCTGTCGCATAGGGGGTACGCGCGGTCCCACGCCTCTATCGAACCCGCACATGAACCGACACACTGGGGAGACTGAAATCCCCAAAGCGACTCGACGTCAGTCAACTAGGATGTATCCCACTCACCACGCATACACCACACTACGAACACAAAAATAAACCACACACGCATACACCAAACAACGCTGTGAGGAAACCCGGGGAGGGGTACCTACTGTTCACCGAAGCCAAGGGCCACCCGCCTGTCACTCGACGCGCCCGCTTCCGAGGTCCTCGACGGCCAGTAGGGTGCCGAGACTCGCATAGCCTGTCAAGATCTCCCTTTTCAGGGTTGCATTAAAAACAAAACAAAATAAAAATAATATTAAAAGAAGAGTCAAAACTATGTTTAATTCGATAGAGCTTATCCGCTGTTTTGATTTCCACCTTTAAACGTCATTGCAAATTTCTTCGCAGAATTTTCGAAAGCAATACAGTAATAAAGTACTTTCCTTGTTTGTGTTACCAGGCCAATTAGTGGGATCAAATTTCGCCGTATCAGAAAGCCACACAGCAGGTTCGACTGTTGGGTGTGCAACCAGAGACATGTAACCAGCTCAATCGACATGATCAAACTTCTCGGTATAAGTGAGCCACACTGCAAGCTCGATGCGTAATCAGTTCAATCACCGAGATCAGGCTTCACCGTATTAGTGAGCCACGTTGCGTTTCCGGACCAATCAACCAGCTCGTTTCTCACTGTTCCACATAGCCAATCAAAAGGCTCGTTCCTTGTGTGTGTAACCAGACCAATATCCAGGGAGATAAATCCTGATCAACCGCGGGGCAAACACCTCTTTGATATACGGAAGAGAACTCCCTACCAGCCATCTGGAGCTGCTATGCAGCGGATCAGACCATAAGCCTTCAAATCAGTAATAGAGATGTCCACTTTCGTTTTCCCATTTCCCCACGCATGCTCAGATCATTGCCCCCGCCCGGTAGATCTACTCACATGCCTGACTTTGAATGTACCTGGACGAGATCAAATCTGGCGCGTGCTATCCGTCAGTCTGTTATTGACCCCGTAGCAACGCACACATTTCCCACCCTTTAAGCAGGCTTTGTGCATCCATGTCTGGCGCTGTCTGCTGCCCTGTCCCCTGCCAGTTCTCAACCCTGCTCGTTTGCTCTCCACTTGCCCATGATCAGGCATGAAAGGGAATGAAGAAAGGGAATAATAATTTATATATATATATAAATAATAATAATATCAAGAAACAGAAACCTATATCAATCGACTCTCTTTCCTTTCTCTCTCTCACACACAACACACACCCTCTCTACCAGAGCACTCTCTCTCTCACTTGCTCATCCGCTCACTCACTCACTTCTACACACTCTCTTTCCCGCTCACTCACACGCTCGCCCACGTACATAGACACTCCCTCTTCCTCTCTCTCTCTCTCTCTCTCTCTATGTCTCTCTCTTCTCAGAAAATGTTGCACTCTCGCCGCACTTGCTTCTCACAAAGCGAGCCTGCATCGGCCATTGCAGCTTTCCTTACAGGTGGTGGATACGAGCTCGTTGCTCATCCGTGAACACAAAATGTGTACAGCGTGGACCGAGTATACTTTTGCTACTCTCTTCAGCGTACGTGACTGGTCACGACAACTGCGGGTGCATCTGGTTCTCTCATCAGCATGAGTGGTTGATCCCACCAATTGCGGGTACATCTGTTTCTCTTACCAGCATGAGTGGCTGATCACACCAACTGCGGGCTCATCTGTTTCTCTCACCAGCATGACTGGCTGATCACACCAACTGCGGGCTCGTATGTTTCTCTCATCAACATGAGTGGCTAATCACACCAACTGCGGGCTCGTCTGTTTCTCTCATCAGCATGAGTGGCTGATCACACCAATTGTGGGCTTGTGTGTTTCTCTCATCAGTATGAGTGGTTGATCACATCAACTGCGGGCTCGTCTGTCTCTCTCATCAGCATGAGTGGCTGTATTAAGCCATATTGGATCAAGCAATTCGCTGCCTTTGATACTACTCTCCCCCGATTAGAACACACAGTCTTCAGCGTTTCATCTGTGGCAATTTCCCACCCAGGTATAGCCAAATCACTTGTGCTATATCCACGGGAGAGTGGTGTGCTTGTTCACTCTCTCTTACTAACTTCCTGACTGTCAATCACTCTTTTACTCACCTATGCAAGTACCATTGATGCTTTCGCTCGACCAGCTTGCTCGCTGGCTCGAACTTGATAGAATTTGAACGTTATCAGTCTGTGCACACTTTCTCATTCTCTGAGCACTCCCCCTCCCATGATTGATGTGTGTACTTAAACCTTGATTAGCTCTGGCCACGCATCCTTTCGTGAACGTGGCACTAACTAGGAAGCCGTCCCGGTTCATGCACTGCAATATGTGCAATGACGTTCATGTGAGATTGGAGGTGGGTGCATCCTATTAAATAAATAAATAAATAATCAATCCTCTTTCTCTCTCTCTCCGCTCTCTCTCTCTCCCATGTGCTAACACACGGACTGAGTGCTCCGCTGCTTCGTTGGATCAATCACCAAATCAACAGATGCTAAGGATTCTTTAGTATGAACATGAACAGGTACATTGCAATGTCATTGTGCTTCAGCAGCACACCGGGGGCTCCAATTTTGAGAGGATCGTAGCACTAGAGTAGCTCAACCAAGAAAAATGATTCCTCAATGAGATCTTGAAAAGATGCACGTCCACTTTTTATTCTTCTCCCTCTGTTTTCTCCATAGCCTGCCTCGTACTTGGTCACCTACCCTGGCCCAATCTACAATCAGCAACAACCAGAGCTGGATGTCCGTCGTCGCCCAATGTTCAATCCTCCTCTCTCTTACTCGCTGCAAAGTCTCTCTCTCTCACCGCGCACTCTCTCTCTCTCTCACTGTGCACTCTCTCTCTCTCACTGCGCACCCTCCCTCTCTCTCACTGCGTGCTTTCTCTTTCTTACTGTGCACTCTCTCTCTCGCAGTCTCTCTTGGCGCCACCCTGGTGGGCGGCGTACACCTTGCGCGCCGTCATCTCCCTAATGCGCATCTCCCCCTCTCGCATCTCTTCCATAGGCGGCGCACATCTTGGTCGCAGTGTTCACCGTGTACGCCGTCGTCCCCCCCCAAGGCGAATTGTCCCACAAAGTGAAGCCCGTTCCTTGTATAGCTGCCAGCAGGCTGCTCCCTTGAGCCACCAGCTGGACTGGTACCCGTGTGGGCAGGCCCATGCCCGAAAAGAAACGGGTAAAGCTGCTGGCCCAGTACCAGCAACTGGCCCAGTACCAGCAACTGGCCCGGTACCACTTGTTAGCTTGGACTATAGATCCAGGCCCGGTGAACAGGCCTTTGGTCCGGTACCAATGGGACCAACAACGGGCCCAACAATGACCCTTGTGGTGCAGATCCAGGCCTGGTACAGTTGCCATACCGGCAGCAATCGAGCCGCATTAGTGAACCGTTCCTGCGCCAAACCAGTGACCATACCGGTTCCAAACCTGAAAATAAGTACCAACCTACAGTACCTCTTCGACGCCGAACCAATGCGTGTGCCGCTCCGAACTAGCGACCATCCAGGTCGTCTCAACAGTGAACCAAAGTAGCCCGTACCGACGTTGCCCCAATGATAGTATCATACTAGGTCTGAACCATTAACCGTTCCAGCGTAACAGCGTTGTGTCGGTGACCGCCCCACATCCACGAAGTAACCGTAAACATCAAAACTGGTCTCATTCACTCAACAACATCGGGGTCACACCGAGACCAGTAATTAGGCAAATCGGGTAAATCCAGGCGGCGGTCCATAATCATCAGGAATCCATACGGATCGATGAACCAAGGGTGATTTGATAATCTTCAGCAAAATCCATCAAAAATAAATCCCATCAAAAATTTAATCAAGTGATCAATAATTATTCGTTTTTGTTCTCCTTTATTATTTAATTTCCCTTTTTTATTTTTAATGCTGACATTAAAATCGATGAAAAATGGGGACAATTTTGCGAAAATAAATTCTAAAGAAAATCAATTAATTAATTTTTAATTTATTTTCTTCTCTCTTTTTATTTTTAATTATTTTTCTTATTTTTAATTCCGTCATTAGTACTAATAAAATTTGAAGGGTCATCCCTTCGTCAATCGCTCATTGTGAAAGCGATGCACCGACGCCTACTACCGTGCCTCCGTACCGCGGCCGGCCGCTTCGGGGACAACCTTGGAACGGACGAAAATGATAGGTGCTAGGCGCGGCAGGCATGACCGCTCCTCTTGTTGATCTCAAGGGTTAGTTTCAACAGTCGATGCGGGGAATTTTAGGGGTTTCTTTCTGACCCCTAATTTTTTCCGATGGCTCCGATGAAAGTCCCAGTCAATCCTTCTTTAGGCACTTAATCCAAGACCCAATCCGTCGAAGTTTGGGTGGTCGACTTACCTTCGGCCGCCCGACAACACGACAACACTCCTAGTCCCTTCAGTGGCCATACCATCACTCTCCGATGCGGAAATCGGATAGGCGTCACGTGCGAGACTTAGTACAAAATCGTGCGAACGAGGGGCTAGCTCATATCGACTCGCAATGTAAATGTACGCAAGCGGTCGGGATGATGGCGTACTATGTAGTACCCATACTCATGCGATCCTCGTTAATCTCAAGGGTCGCGTTCGAAACTCAAGTGTCGGTTGACACACGCCTTGAGGGAATGATCTCTCGACGCTGGACAACCGCCAAGTGCGGTTGAGAACCACACCCTCTTCTGCACCTTGCGGAGAGTGGGTGGTACACAGGTTCATACCTGTGGTGGCAATCGTCTCTTATTGCCCCAGAGACCAGCTCCTTCACCTAGGGCCTAGAAATAAGTCAAGGGGTTTGACTTTGACGACTGTCACGAACTACAACGTCCAACTACATAATAATTCTGAAAAGCAAAGGGTAAAAAAAAATCCCTTTTTCTCTCAAAAACATAATCTGTGTAACTCTTACGCGCGGTCGTGGTGGGATGCACGAAACACTCAAGACATATATATTTGCATATATATAGAGGGTTATTTATATAGGACGATCACTTCTTATAGTCATAATGAGACTCCTCTCAGCCATATATATATGTATGTGAGCGCAGACAGTCAAATCCAAAGTCCGAATCACCATCCATTTTTTCTCTCAAAAACATAATCTGTTTAACTCTTACGCGCGGTCATGGTGGGCTGCACGAAACACTCAAGACATATATATTTGCATATATATAGAGGGTTATTTATATAGGACGATCACTTCTTACAGTCACAATGAGACTCCTCTCGCAGACAGTCAAATCCAAAGTCCGAATCACCAAACATACTTGCAATCACATCAAAGATTCAACCAAAAAGTTCATGCACTACACGGGGTCAACTTCAACCATTCCCTGCACTCATACCCCTTGCTTTAGCCATGCAAGCCTCACTCTTGTGCGACTCTTCAAAATAAAATACTTAATACATACAAGGTTAAAGCCTTTAGGTTGAGTGACAGGAGTGGATTGGAGTTGAATCGTAAACCGACGAATCGACAACCGACCTGTTATCAATGATCACAAAAGATGATCCTCGTAAGATCAAGCTGAATCTAGCCCAAGTCCTAAATCAATTGAGTAAGAAGATCTGAAACACAAGATAGACCAATCTTCAAGCTAAAATCATAAGTGTATAGAGAATACAGCTCCATAACACATCCTCACCCAAGACCGTTCTACAAGCTAAGCCTAGACCTGCCTCTAAGCCAGTGCCCAACGCAAGGCAAACCTATGACAAGATTTTCCTTATTCAGGGTGGATTGCCAGAATTGCCACCTGCCAAAATATAACCTAACTCCTTTAAACTAAGAAAATTTCGGCAGCGCTTCCCGTAGGAAAAATGTCTTTCTAAAATTTATATCAGCCTGAATATGAAAAAAGAAATAGTCTTCGACTTTTCAAAGTCAAATTTTGCCTACCTCCCTGAATTAACAAAAATTTGGGCAGCACTCCCTTTAGAAAAGGAGACTTTCCATATTTTTACTAAGCCATGTATGAAATTTAGACAAGTTGAAATTTGAAAAACCAAGATTTGACTAACTCCTTGGATTTGCAGAAATTTTCGGCAGCACTTCTGGTAGAGAAAGTAGCTTACCAAAATTTATATAAAGCCAAGTATAACAAAAAGTCTTAGAAATGAGAGAATTGGTTTAAGTAAAATAAAGTTAACTCAGAAAATGCAGAAATTTGAACCAACTCCTATCGCTCTAGCACGTGATAAGCCTCTAAAGCAACTACCTGTCAAACTGAAACTCAGACTAAGTAGTGATCTCACTCAACCACATGCAAGGTCAAACCACAAAGGTAAGTACTCTCACCAGCCCAAGTTACATTTGACAAACAATAGTTCATAGTCTTTCAATGATTTATCCCTTTATACCTAGCTTACATAGGGCATCGAGTTAGATCATTCATCTTAGAAACAATGTCAACTCTTTGCCTTAGTTATATACGAAGAGGTTGCACAACTACTTCTCTCTTCATTGGGCATATGACTAAGCCATTCGTCTTATAAACCATGCTCAGTCGCCCTGATCTGTCTAAACAGCCAGGCTATATATACTTCTCTGAGTTTAATCTTAAAAAATGAGCATAGGACTGAACCATTTAGCTTAGAAACAATGCTCAGCCGGCCCAAGTTACCTTCAATTATAGCTCTTAGTTATACTCTCTTAATTTGTGATAAGGCTATAGTTAGACCATTCGTCTTAGAAACAATGTCTCGCTAGTCTTGTTCTTATAAGCATATAGATAGAGAAATATGGAGAGTCATATTCCCTTGTTCACATTATAATCATGAGGCCTTAGACTTAGACCATTCGTCTTAGAAACAATGTTCAGTCTTTGACCTGAACCACCTTCAGAATAAAACAATAAAAAGAGTTGAACCATTCATCTTAGAAACAATGCTCAACCCTCTTTTCTCAACACTAAAAAAAACAGAGTACTCTGGGTCAAGTCCCAGAGACTGTTCAGAAACCACCCAAAAATAAACAGCGACCAAACCATTCATCTTAGAAACAATGTTGGGTCCTCAAAGTTTGCGCAATCAATACCTCATCGAAACAACAACCATACCATTCATCTTAGAAATAATATCTGGTTAAATTAAATAAACATAGCTACCAAGCCATTCATTTTAAAAACAATGCTTGGTCCTTCAAAAAACGAAACAAAACACAGCAGTCAGATCATTCATCTTAGAAACTATGCCTGACCCTATAAGACCCGTTCAAGCATAAGCAAAACTGCCTTCCTCCAACGTTTCCCCTGATGCAATCCATTTTCACAATCTGCTTTCAGACAACCAACAAAAACTGAAACTAAAAATTGCGTATGCATTCTTTTACTTAATCTGCTTCATGTGCTGAAAGTCAAACCCAAGTCAAAGGTAGGGGGCATAAAGTATACTCAGTCAAACATAGCAAGATGTACATGTACGGGTTATAGCTGGGTTTTTAAAGGGAGTCAGGAAATTACCACTCAGTTCCCTGCCCCCAGAACCCCTCCTGAGTTCCGGCAGAGCTCCTGCAATTGGTGGGTAGACTCCCCACAGAGTCTTGTTGTGGTCCTACGGGTTGCAATCCCACCTGCCGCCTTCCTTTCAGAACAGGACTAGACTTAGAGTAAGAAGGGCAGAAGGAGGACGATTTGAGTCTCTTAGATCCAGGAGAGGTGCATTCAGACTCGCGCAAGAGGGCTTTGGTTCCTTGACGCGCCTGAGGGCCCCACAATGGTGGCCAGGGATATTCAGTAGCTTGGTCAACCCAAGTCAACTTGTCAACTCTTGACCTTCTTTGACGACTCTCCGGATCGTAGGAAAAGACCCCTCTTCAACAGCTGTAGGCATTTTTGCGACACCGCCGCTCCAAAATATAATGATCACAGGTCAACAAGCTCTCGGCATCGAGCCTGTTACCTATGTAGGAGCCTGCACCCTCGCGGCTTGCTACCCGACTAGTTTCGTCGACCGAATGGACTGCTCATCAACCAGCAAACAGGTCTGCAGTCCCAGATCTGCCTCTAATTACCCTGTACGGTAATTAGCGCAGCCTGTCGGCTGGTAAGCAGACATATAGCTATGCAACCTCCCTTCCTTGCTGCTTCGAGCGGTGTGTGGAGCGACGCAATGGTTTATCGGCGGCAGCCCCAGACCAACAGACTCCCTCTCTCTGTGGCCCGCTTGCTGCGGCTGTCCTCGCTCAAACGGGTCTGCGTACTAATCGACAGGCACGCCCGCTCTCTTACCTTATCGACTGCAGACAACCAGACTTCCGTTACACTGGTAGCAGACAGTCTCTCTTTTTCTCTCTCCCCACAAGGATACACTTTCCTTACCCATCTCAATCTTTGTCTTCCTTCTGCTTGACCGACCTTTCCTAAATCTGGTCGGAATCCTGACCAGATAGGGGTAAACTCAGAAGCATTGTGCATACGTCGAACTCTACTGCAAGAAGTCCGCGTCTCGGATTCGAATACACTAGGAGTATGAGCATCACCGGGGGGCCTACAGCACTATCATGATCGCAAACACTTGTTAGAATGAAGGCCCCGAACACCGCCGGGAGCAAGGTCGACCACTAATATGAGACGACTACTCACGACCGTCGTCGCAACCACGGACTTGCCCTCACTGTATAGGAATGCACCTGGCCTTTCATGTGGCCAGGTTCGTTTGAGACTCCGAAAGCGGAGCTCTCGTAACAGGGTAAACTCACGGGGTGATCGTGAGGGTGAGTTGGATCGTACAATCGCCAAGCTAGCACCTCTCCTGACTACCCTCCATACATGCCAAACGCCTGCTCGGGCCCTAACACTGGCCTGTTCGCTACTCCATTCGTCGGAGCATACTCACCTGCGTATCTTTCGGCAGAATGTGGGCAGACTCATCCTCGTCACAGCTGCAGCAACCAGGTATGCATCCTTTCTCCCCTATTCGCTCTCCCCCCGTCCCTCTCGCGCTGCCTTCCCTGATGCACCTAGGCCATCATAGCGGTCAGGTCCATTATACCCATAGTTTGGTAAAACGGGCACAACCAGTCGAGAATAACCATGGCAAAAAACAGTCGCGTCACGACCGAAATGAAGATGTCAAAAATGGATGGGAGGGGAAACGACGACCTCTCTTCTGCCCTCCCCTTCTCTTCGATCCCGTCAGAGGTAAGACTCTCAATTCCCTCTATGCATACAAAAATAAGAACGAATCTTCCCCAAAAATGTGGGAAGATATATTGTATTTTTTATTTATTTATTTATTTTTAAACAAACTGTTTTTCTGAGCGCAGCTCCTATTCGTCACACCTTAAAACCTTCCCACTAATAACCAAAACTAACCTTATAATCCACTTCGTGGCTATGAAAAACCCCTACCTAGTAACTTCCCTCGCCCGTTTCCGTTTAGATTCGGCTGGCTTTCGCATTAACTGCTCCCTCCATATCTGCACTCTCGTCACCTTCACGGAGCCTATAACTCTCATAGCACCAAATCCATTAGCTTACTACAAATTCCGACCGCGCCATTCGATTCACGACACCCCAAAACCCCGGTTTCGCACCTTGGCTCGCCCGATTTCGTCAAGAATCGGGCGAACTATGTAATCTTCAGCCCATCATATCCATTCCTTCCTTCGCCCGGGCCATCCTCGTCTTCGTCCCTCTCGTTGCCAGATCCGGCCCACAGTGCACAGGCCTCGATAAGTGCCAACCCCAGTCACCACAACGGACGATGATTGACAAAGACAGCAGGGCGACGGTCGTAGAAGTCGAAGTCCGCCACGGAGTGTGTAACAAGTCGGAATCCGCTGAGGAGTATGTAACAACTCACCTCCCGAATTAGTCTGCCCCGAACCGGATAGCGCCGACCAGCACGACCTGCGCTCGGCCGCGGTGACGAGTCTGGCGCTGCGTCGGGTTGGAGTATGCAGGGCCCGTTGAGAAGTTGGCAGCGTGAGCCCAGGTGAAACGGGTCCCGATGCAGATCTGGGTGGTAGTAGCCATTGTTCAAATAAGAACTTTAGGGACCGAAGTGGGTGGGGGGGCTCCCACGTGACCAAACCCCGGAACTGACCGGGCCCCTTCCTAATACGCCCTCTGGTCACACCCCGCTTAGGTATAGTTCACCATTTTTCAGGCCCCAGCGGGTACGCCCACACTCAAACCTCACACGACAGCCCGCAGGGGGTGGACTGCGCCTCCCGCAGAAGGCTCACGCCACTCCGAATTGTTCCGCCTTGTGGGCCATTCACCTACTGGCCCGTATGTGCGCTAAACTCCTTGGCGCGTATTTCAAGACCGGCGGACTAGGGGAATTTGCGCCAGCATCCTGAATGCGCAGGAACCCGATCTCGGTTCCGTTTCTCAGCAGTTCAACGGTGTACCAACTGAACCGGACCCGTCGGTCCTACCTCGAGTCTCGGGACCGATCACCAAACAAAATCAACGATTGAACTAGGAATAAAAATAAAACAAAATATAGAAAAGATAAGTGAAGCCGGGGCCATTCTGTCGTCAATCTTCGACGCCGCACACCCCTAGGCCTTGGAGGGCCGCACCTCGTCGTCGACACTCCACGCCCGCCAAGCTCCCGCACCTACCACGTGGAGGTCTGGTGCGCGCTCCGATCCCTGCACACTTCATCATACAAAAGTCGCACCGTAGCGGAAGTCGATCTCCACGCACACGCGCATGTCTCCGTCAAACGTACTGATCAAAAGAAAAATATCATTTAATCCTAACTTACTCAAAAATAAATAACAATAGACCGGCAACCACGCCGGTTCTACAATCATCAACAACAGAAGAGATCACTCGCGCCTTAAGTCTGCGCGCCCACGCACTCTCTATTCCTAGTTAAACTTTCAGTCAGCGTAAACAAAAGACTGCCGCGACTCGCGCGGTATACTCAAACTTTAATCCAGACTTAATTCCTGTCGCTTGCAAAAACCAGGGCGGATACCCTTGTAAGGGTATTCGTACCGACAACTTACCGGACCATATTAAGCGACGTCCCCATCGCTTCGCCAAATCAAAAAGCTATAAATTCATCCATACTCCAAATGCCGACGATAAAGGAACCAATCTGATCAGCCGACAGACTTTGGTTCGAGGCCTCCATCAAACCGTGCCAAGACAACTATATGCCGCTAGGGTTTTAACCCGGGTCTCCATTGTCCTGACACTAGGATGCTGGTGTACTACGCATCGTTACTACAACATAAGTTCCAAAGCCCTCACAACTGTCCTCTCTCCTTTGTCCTAGATAAACGCCGACTTTTCGTTGAGTGTCCCAGTTAGTCTCTTCCCTGCAAGTAAAGCCATAACTAGGGACGCGGGCCTTAATCGAGACCTTAGAAGACACTCTCGCCTTCCTCTCGAAATTCCTCACAATCAAACACATACACATATATACACTTAAATCTCATCTCAACTCTTTCTGCAGTCTAGTGCAGAAATGCTAGGTCGCCATCTTGGCCCACCATAGTCTGGTTGATCGAGCCAGATCTATGGCCCACCGCGTTGTTATTTTAGCGGTAGTGCCCTCGCAGGTTGCACCACGATAGATTTTCTCCTGATATGCATTCAATCAGGACTCAAAAAAAAAAAAAAAATCGACTCTTATCTCACGCCATCCCGCAGGAGTAATTCCCTGAGGCGTGCATACCCCTTAAAACTCTTACTCCTTCAGTAGACGTGGACCCGCCGCCAGGTTGTGCCGGTCAACAGCCATTCGCTAGGGGTTGCGCCCTAGTGACACTAAAATTTACCGTTTAGCTTGGTCTTCCTCAATATGCCTTAGGATTAACACAAGTATCTAGACGGTGCGTCGCAAAACAGACCACAGGCCCACTGCGGGACTACGCAGGGGTCTGTCTCACTTTTAAATGCGTTTACCAACTCCCTATGTGACAACATAGAGAGCATGGCACCCTTCTCACAATCACAAACAAATTCACCGCCAGGTTCACAAGGCCGTGACCCCTTGACTTGATCAGAGACAACAAGTCACACATCCCAATGACATCTGCCGAATGCACTGACTTGCGACCTTTACAAAAATTCCACCAATGACCAAGCAAAACGTGATCCTCCTCGTTATACTTTATCATCCAAAACCAATTTACCATGCCATTAAATCTATTAACCACCCTTCATACCAAGGAGGTCTCACTCAATAGTTCTCCCAGCCACCCCTTCTTTGTTTATGATGAACTCTTACGCGACCTTTCATTAAAACATCTTCCCTCTCTAAAGATGAGTCTTCCAATAAGCACAAGACCACCTTCCCACTTGAAGGTGTCTCAACCATAAAACAACTCAAACTGAAAGACCAACTTATAGGTCATTGCCACAACTCAATAAATAAACATTCGATATGGTAAGCGTTCGAGTCTCAAAGACTCATAAATCCTTTAGGATTCTCACACTTTCACAAAAACAGACTGCACTCCGTCTCCTCATACACGACCCTATCACCCGCCCGTGGGCAGATCGCACGAGTATACCGAA
This sequence comes from Chara braunii, assembly GCA_003427395.1. Lineage (NCBI taxonomy): Eukaryota > Viridiplantae > Streptophyta > Charophyceae > Charales > Characeae > Chara > Chara braunii. Next base: position 545,331 of record BFEA01000391.1, on the reverse strand, counting down.
GAGTAGACAGTCCACATCCATTCACATTCACGAAACACACACAATTCATGAGATGTTTCTCATACATCAACCACACAAAACCATCATACATCAAGATAAAACTACACCTGTGAGAGTGATAGTGATCGTCATATACAAGGAATAGTCTCAGATAATATCTCAACTCAAATATGCACTCTGGAATGTAATATCCCAACTCAAAAGCGAACCAATATGGTCTTGAATTACATATATACACATAGAGTTGAACAATCTCAACTCAAACTGGCACCGGTATCACACAAAAATTACGGCCTCCCTGACCAGAGCTAAAACTAAAATTGTCTTGATGATCAGGATGTAATCACACCCCTCAATTCAGAGGGACCCAAGTAACCCAAAACATATCCAAATATCCAAGAAAAGTAACACTAGGAATCATTCCTATACAAGTCTTACAAACTACACTTCTAGGTTAGAGAGTCTACCTTACACACGTTGAGGTTTCTTCCCAAGCCTCTCATACCTCTCACACCTGTACAATCATCTGGACCTAGACGCGAAGTAGGTCCCATATCTTTTTCTCTCAATCAATAGGCCTAGTAGAATAAGTTTTTATTTTGTAACAACGTCCTTAGGGTCACTCCTTGCTCTATCTACTGGAGACATTTCAATAACTCGATCTGAGGCGGGCCACATATACAGTTGTTCTATTGGGGTCCCTCCTGCCTGCAACCCGGGTTATCTTACCAGACTATTATTACGAAACCATTTTGGCATATTTTCATGTTCCTTGCTGACTAAAGTATATAATTAAAATCACACAACCAGTTAACCTGCTATCCTCGTCCCACGTTCCCGTATATACCGAATCTACTAAAGGTAAAACAAGCCAAAGCGACCAGAACTATCTTTTGGCTGTATACTTCCCAAACTTAAGAGTTAGGGTTACTCCTCTCTTCACACAAGTACACTCTTTCTAACCCCATCCCCTTATTACTTTTCACAACTTCTAGCTATTCTGTCCTCCCTTCTTGTACTCTTGGCTGCCTTACCTACCCAACTATCATCCGAACCGTCGCTTATCAGACCTTTTTCTTCTCTGCATTCCACTTATGGTTTCGCTGACGCCCATCACGTCCTCCAGTGCCTCCTCTGTCGCCACCTCGTCCTCTATTGTTGCGCCCTCCATCCCCGCGGCCTCTTCCAACTTCCTGCTTTTAACTTCCTCCACCGGCCACGTCGCCTTGTGACACTTGTTGTGTCGGTAGTTTCAACAGCCCCATAGGCAGAGTTGGTTGAGTCTGGGATGCAGGAGGCCCTGACGACATTATACTCATTTGTGGGCCCAAACAATTGCCTTGCATCCAGGGCAGGTATGGTTTATATATAGGCCTTGGTCCCACTTGACCGCATGGAGTCCACTGCCCGTACAATGCCCGCTTAGTCGGTGGAGGCCCCTCCTGTGCTGGTTTGCCTCCCAATTCTTTCGGAGTGGCTCCTACTTGTCGCGAGCATTGCCCCTTTCCAGTACCTTGACCTCCCAGGGCCAGGTTTCTCGCTCTCCGCTGAGCCTTCGTCGACTAGGGAGGTTCAGGTTCCCCTTTTACCCCTGTCACCCCCTTTTCTTTACATTTGTGAGGGGCATGGCCAATCTTCCCACAATGATCACACACTATCTTCGCCGTGCTCTCGCCACCTCTTACTCCTTTGCTCCATCGGATTTGCAGTTGATGATGCTTCCACGTTACAACAGGTGGGGCTATGCTAGGTGGGGCTATGCTAGATTCCTGCTCCTTCTTTATCTCAATCACCCCCTCGCCCCCATTTATCTCCGGGGCGCAAGTTCGCCTCTTCGGGGTTCCTCTACGGAGGAGGGAGTCCCGCTCACCCCCCCTTGCTTCTGCTCCATCCTGCCCAACCGGTCCACTCGACATTACTTCATAAACCTTCCTCTTGCCATATCTGGTTTTTTCTAGTTGCGTCAACCTCTATTCCAATATCCCAACTTGCCTCTGTATACCACTCAGTTCCCCTTGTGTTAACGCAACCTCGGCTGGATGCATGGGGCCTTCACCGAATTGACATTCTGTCCTATCCTCTGGAAACCTCGATTTTAGTGAAGCCTCCAACCCATCCCAGGTCTGCGACTTTAACATGAGAGTATACACCACCTCACTAAGCTCTTCGCAGACAAACAACGGCAGCATGCTCCACATCGCCTTTTCGTCCCACATCTTCGCGAAACCGAAGTCATGATAGTTGCGTAGGAAAGCGGATAAATTCCTTCCTTGAAACACCAGGGCACGAAGGTCCGAGAGCATCGAGTCATTCACCGACTCGCACAACAACACTTTACTGAGGCACGTGCTCCTCCAGAGCAAGATTTTAGCAAAACCACGTTCTTCAGCCATGATGCTGGTACCGGCCTGACACGCATGACAAACAATCGATCATCAAGTTGTGACACAAGGAAGCTCAAAACAAAAGGCTAGTAGAGGTGACTAAAACTCAACTCACACTAACCCTCTTCCCATTTACACAATATGATCCCAACTTTAACCAGAGGGTTCTATAAACAATATATATCCCACATAGGCAGAGTTTTTTAGAGCTAGCCATAAGCAGACAGTAATCGAGGCTACAAATATTTCCGATCCTCGCACTCATATCACATAGCAAAGTGGTTGTAGACAAACCTGCGAGAGACATGCTTGGTAGAGTATGAGGGTACTCTCAACCGGTCCACTACCGCACGAATCTCGTCCCAATCTGCAGCCCTGTCATCTGGACCATGGGAGCCAGCATAGGCATCAACAATATTGACCATATTCCTAAGCCCTAGACTATGGGGCATAAACCTTAGGTCCAGGTATAGACCATATATCAACTCGCACGTGTACCTTGCATATCCTCACTCTCACGTCCTCAAGGCGGCCTTTGTTGCGGCCTCTACCCTAACCTGTCCCCCAAAACAAATTTCCATTAGGAACTCAGGCAATACAACTCTCAATGGGGCTCGAGGAAGTGCAAACTCTTCGGCACGTCTGATCTCTATACGGGTCTCCACCTGCTCCTCTCCTTCGAAGACCCTGCCTCTCGCCCATTTTGCTGCAGCTCCCTCAACTATCCCCAAGGGTCTTGTGAGCACGCTTCCGTGCCCAAGCGCCAACTCAATCCCGTGTAAGACCCAAAATGATGGTGGAGCATATAGAGTTACCCTCACGTTTTCACACTCTTGATCATCATCAAAGCTAGACTCCATCCAGATAAAGATCCCCTTGTCTATCAACATGCCCCACCGGGAAGAGACATACTCCCCTTCCTTGACTCGCCTCGACAAGGAAATCTCGAGCCCATTTTCCCTTTTTACGGGCAAAGTCACACTGGGATCTTCCCTAGCATAAGGCATCCTGAGTTGCCTTCACTCTGGTTTGGGTTCTGCCTATCATAGAAAAACGTCCAGCATACATCTTCCGTTATCATACTGATAATCACAGTCTACAATCCCTACCCCTGAAGCCTCGACTTCAGATCATCTTTCCCTAAAATGCATCATTTCCAGTTATTACGACCACCTTAGCTTAAAGAAAATAATAAAGGTAATATATCACGATAATATTGCATTCGTAGATGTCAAAATTTCATAATTATAATACTAATGGAAAATGAGATATTACCATAATCAATGACAACAATAGTACCCATAATAATCAAACACATCATACACAAGCTAGTCAGTTACTCAAAGCATATACAAATATCTCATGACAACAGACCTATATCAACAGGCATAACATATGATAGACATATTATGATGAGAGGTATGATTGCCAACAGTTAGTACTCTCAGGCATAATTTTTATTAGAGCACCACACTTTTTACTCCCTTGGCTTTGATAGAAGCATATTGTGGCGAGGAGCAGTGCAACCCTTTTCAGGAAGGATATCATATTGAATCCCCGATTTCCACTCAAGGATCAAGCCTCACTGCTTCTCCCTCCGATTCAAACGTCCGTTCCTTGCAGACTCTTGCCAATAAAATAAACAACCTCACCATACACGCTTCGGGTGGTGCCATCCCGTCCTGTGCTGGTGAACCCACTTGACACAGAGATAGTCGGGGATCCACCCCTTACTTTTCTGTGGCAAGTAGTAGCCGCTTTTCTTATAGACCATGGCCTAACAAGGCTCAAACACTTTCCTCCTATTCAGTAGTAGTGTAGTCATTTTTATCACAAAAGATACAACAACACCCCACTATGGATCAGGAGCATAGTTCCGGTGTGGGTCTCACTACTACTTACAAGACAAAATTATAATTTCTTCAAAGTCACCTCTCAGGGGAACGATAACATAGGATTGCAACCTTCCTTAGGGTAGACCTTATAAATTGACCATTCTATGATAAAAACTTATCTTAAGGAAGCGGTCACTCCATTCACCTCTGAATCCGCATCAGACGTGGATTCTGCGCAATGTTGCTACCCCTCTTTGAAGAGCAATTCAAATGCACAAACTTAACAGACAACTATAAGTCTATAATCGGACTTGAGACACTCATATAAACTCTTACAGATTGATAAGTTCAAATACATACTCCAAATAAATAGCCCATGCAGAGACATTCCTGGAAAGGATAGCCATAAAATAACATCCAGCACATAGCCTTACATAATTAGACATTAAGCAAATTTTACTCAGATAAAATCTGACAGACATGGATGAGTTCAACATATAACTCAAGAGAATGGTCTCAAGTCCTTAGCCCCAACCCCATAGATTCAAGCGGATGGTCCAAACCTGGAAAGGTTCAAGTGAAGGTCTAACATCAATTACAATTCATTGCCTCATAAAAAATAAGCAAAATAGTCTTAGTGTTAGCTCCTTCACTACCTCTAGCATCAGATATCCCCTTTTCCGAAAAGATGCTATGCAGATATACTATTTCCCGTAGTCCTTTCCGTTAGGGTCATAGCTCACTGTTCATCGCATCTGCCTACCGCCTTATATGCCTCATTCAAACACCTTGCGCGGGGCAGACCTCACACTCCCAAGGCTATATAATGCGAACAACCGCTTAAAACCCAGACTCAAGGGTCCCATATTCAGATTCATAAAGCCTTTTGGCCTCCTTAGCCTAACTCTCCTCGAAGCCCCTCGATGATTTTCAACATAATAGGCTCCCTTACTCACCCTCGGCCTCACTCTAATGCAAAGGTACCCAGTTGCTGTTTGACCACTCAAATAATTCTTCCGGCCATAATAGGTCTGCTACAGGGCCAACTCCCATAACCATCATACTTAGCCATGTTGATACCACCTCATCTCACCTTAGTCATATAAACCATTCAAGACATCGTCCAAAACTCACCAACTTTTAAAGTCAGAAGAGGATATCAACCCCATCTACTACCGTGCTAGTCAGAGTGAGTGATCACATAGTCAAAACGTCTATCCTTCTTCCGCCATCGTTATTGCCCTAGCCACAACCATATCACACAATCAATCCTCACTCGGTCTCTATCCAATACCATCAATCGATTACCCATAAAGAGTTCAACCAAACTTATCATTTTGCCTAGTTCTCACAATCCCATATCCGGATATCGTTCCACCAGGGACAACGGTAGACAACCGTTATCCCCGGCAACGGTGCCACTCGTCGAGCGCATCGGTCCGGCACCGCACAAGGCTGCGCGGAACCCTCTCAGTCGCGTCACGCAGGAGTTGGTCTAAATCCTCTTCGCGAATATACGTGGAGCTTCCGCAAGCCGCTCCGGCCGAGTGCGCCAGCCATACCTCCCGCGAGCCCCTACAACAGGATAGGGCCTACGTGAGGCACGACTTACGTCCACCTTACGGGAGCTATCGCCTCCCTTCGGTGGGCGTATCCCCGCCGAGCTACCAGTCCACAACACGAAAGCCGATCAATTGCAATCGCAGAGGTGGACCAGCCGAGGGCGCTTCTCGTTCGTTGTAGCATAGGGGGTACGCGCGGTCCCACGCCTCTATCGGACCCGCACGCGAACCTACGCACTGGGGAGGCTGAAATCCCAAGCGCGACTCGACGTCGGTCGACTAGGACGTATCCCACTCACCACCCATACACCATACTACGAACACAAAAATAAACCACACACCCACACACCAAACAACCCGACAACACTCCTGGTCTCTTCAGTAGTCATCCCATAACTCTCCGATGCGGAAATCGGATAGGCGTCACGCGTGAGACTTAGTATAAAACTCGTGGACGCGGGGCTAGCTCATATCGACTCGCAATGCAAACGTACACAAGCGGTCACGATGATGACGTACTATGTAGTACCCATACTCATGCAATCCTCGTTAATCTCGAGGGTCGCGTTCGACACTTAAGTGTCGGCTCACACGCGCCTTGAGGGAACGGTTTCTCGACGTTCGACAACCGTCAAATGCGGTTGAGAACCACACCCTCTTCTGCACCCTGCAGAGAGTGGGTGGTATACAGGTTCATACCTGTGGTGGCAATCGTTTCTTATTGCCCTGGAGACCAACTCCTTCACCTTGGGCCTGGAAATAACTCAAGGGGTTTGACTTTGACGGTTGCCACGGACTACAACGTCCAACTGTATAATAATTCTAAAAAGCAAAGGGTAAAAAGGAATCCCCGTTTTCCCTTCAATCCTCTACTTTTCTCAATTGATAGTGTGAAAGAAGGGCTCCGGTTACCTCGGAGGCAGTTGGTGCTTCAGCTTTGGCCGGGGTCCAATAAAAATCCCTCGTCGGAGTGATCCGACTGGCTGGGTGTTCCCCCCTCTTCTTCTCCTGAGCCCAGCGGTCTCATGCACTATACACTTGAAGTGTTTGACGGAACCAACATGAACACAACGGTAATTGAGGAAAGAACAATGCTGCCCTATGAAACGATAGACGAACGAAGAGAAAGAGAATGAAGGGAGTTGCTATACTCCAAAGAAAACTAGCTCCCCTTTGAAGATGCTCACGAAAAGGAACCAACCACTTTGTATGTACAATAGGGGTAGTGGCACACACAGTCCTGAGAGATAATGCGAGGCGTGGGTAAAATGCATTGGATGCACATTGGGAGAGACACTTGTAGTATGTGTGTCCCACTTGGGACTTGTGATCTACGTAAATGGGAATTGAGCGTCGTGCCTTTCGAAACGAAAGGATGGGTTGGAACCAACTGGGGCGGGTTGTGAAAAGTCGTCTCTATTGAAGTGTCGCCGGGTCTCATGTGTGGGAGGTTGGGCCACCGGGCTGTCAGGCAGGAGTTGGTCTCGCCGGTTGATTAGTAGCACTCCCTCTCGAGCGGACCGAGCATGGCTCGGCACCTAGCCCAGGCGGGATGCGAAACGTCTCCTCAGGCAAGGCGGCTGCTTGTCGGCAGGCGGAGGAGGACCGCTGCATGTGGGGCAATGAGGGAGCCTCGGAGACGATTAGTAGCCTCTCGTAGTACGGCATGAGAAGGGCCGATTTCTTACCGGACCGATGAAAGTGAATGCCTGAACGACTGACTTTTGCTCCTATCGAGGTGCGCGGGGTGATTCCCGATGCCAAATGGGGTGTGCAAGAGCGCAAAACGGGATGGTGTATTCTGGGGAAATAGAGAGTGGTAACACCCTGTGCCTGAGTTGAGGTACCACGCTTGCGACGATTGAGCTGTGCTTGAGGTATAGGATTAAACTCTACCGATAGTAACAGTGTGGAGACCACTTTGGAAAGAGGCTGGTGAGGAGATGATCGCGCCTGTATGCGAGATTGCCTGAGTTTACGTGTTTTATATCCCCCTCTGTAAAGCTGATTGCTATTGGGAAGGGTCAAGATTCTAGTCTGTTCTCACCCCCTCCCTAAGTCCGTACGAGTGAGTGAAGATCTTGAAAGGAAGAGATAGAGTCTAGCCTTGAAAGGAACCCAGAGAATGAGCTTGGGTGAAAGGGGAACGGTTATAAGTATCAGACGAAGGTTAAAATTTGGTAATGGGAAGGTAAACTATGTTAGACCTTGATGAGGGGTATGAAATATTCTCATCCAGTACGTAGGCTGATCGAACCCGAGAAGCGGGGTCGGTGCTTGGTTGTGAACAACAGGGATCGGGTGCAGGAACCAAGATGACGCAGTGGCTATTATCCGCAATCTATTCCAGCAGACCGGAAGTGCCAATAGATGTTAAGGACGACGAACGGATCTAGAGCCGACATATCAAACCGTGATGTTGGGCAAAGAGGGCGCCTTCCTTTGGATAGAAACATTATGGACCAAGGTCAGCCTTACCCGGTTGGCGCCAAGCTAGGCAGATCTGGAATTTCGGGGGATCGTGGAAGTCCGAGGCTGAATTTACGTGTCCAAAGAAGGAGATAATGCGATGGTTGTGGACTTGGCATTAGGGATGGTCTCGTATGAATTGTTCAAGCGGCGTGCCAGCGGGAAGAAATGGAAATGAAGAAGATAGATGTGCGGGTGAAACTCGGTGATATAGGGAATGTTAGGCGGCCACTCAGGACGATGAGGTGTACGGTGCCCCCGTTCTTAGTAGACGAGGTGTAGGGTCGTACCCTTTTAGACTTTCGAGCCTGAATCGACCCCTTTGCGGGTCCCATTTGGCTCGGCCCGCCCACGCTCACGCTTAGGGCGCGGGTCATTCGTCCCAAGGGCACCCCCACCTAGTGCTATGAGATGGATGGTGATGGATCATTTGCGAGAGGGCTTTACATTGGGGGATGTAGCTCCGCTCTCGTTCTAGATGGTAGCTTTATGGTCACTCGCGATATTTTTCTCGATTCATTTAGGTGTGGCCAGACAATCGCTCCTTCCAATACACATGCAGTCCAAGGGGTTTATTGAGGGCTTTTCTTCTCTTGTGCGTAGGTCAAGCGTCATCCTTCGGCCACACACTTTTTCCCTAGGCACAACGATCCCCATGGCATCATCGGGGTACGGCGGCGCCGTCCATCCCCAATTCCCCTAATTTTTCTTTTGCGTGACGCATGCATCCTGTTCACATATCCGTCGCTCGCCTTTAGTCCTTTCGGGCATCCATATTGCATGCAAGGAGTCGAAACACACGTTCATCATGCAAAGCCACACCCTCTTTTCCTTGACTCTCTTTCCCAAGCATCCCACACCAAGGCCCACCCGCATCAAAGTTTACGCTAGGTCTGTGGCCTTCCCCGTCGGATCCTCATCCTTTCCTTTCGCTTGCGAATCCCGGACCCAATCCCGCTCAAGTCATCTAAGCTATTCACCTGCACAGTCCCACACAAAGCAAAGACCCATACAATCCCCCATTGGGGTCAACACATTGCCCTTCCCGCAAGCCTAAGTTCCTTTTCCCTTCCAGGGTTCTTTCCACCTTCCCTTCCTTCCCACAATCAAACCATGCATTCTCCTTAGTCATGCAGTTGGGGGAATGGTTGAGTCAACTGACCTTGTGCCAAACTCTCTTTCCTTCTCTTTTCGCAAGGATCTTGC
>BFEA01000391.1:509097-529248 GCA_003427395.1 Chara braunii | reverse complement strand
TTTTTTTTTTTTTTTTTTTTTTTTTTTTGCCCCGTCAGCGGTGCCGCCGGTGCGCGTTCCGTTTTTCTATTTTTATTATTTGGGCCCACTTGGTCCCCGACAACATCTCGGATGGTGTCCCATTTTTATTTTGGGACCCCCTTGCCTTCTGTAGTCCCGATATCTCTTCCGTGAGTGCCACATGTATGCCGATTTTTCTTGGTCGCTTGATCTCATCTCACGGTTGCCGCTTGCCGTCTTTATTTGCCCCATGCCAAAATTACCTCTTTCTAACATTTTGGGCTTGCAGTGGCTCATTTTCCCTTAGCCTAGGCATCCTCATGCAGTCCGTTATTTCTCGGACTGCAGTCACGGTCATTTTCCTAGTCCCACAGCCCCACAACTTGCCCCATGCTAAAAGAAAATGAAGCGTTCAATTTTCGGGTGCATCCGAGCTCAATATTGGCCCCGGATGGGCCTTGGGCTTGTATTTTCCCTTCCCCATGTAGTCCGTTGCAACTCAGACTGCAGTAGGGGCCATTTTCCTAGCCCCACTACCCCACAACAAACCTCAAACTGAAAGAAAAGAAAACGACCAACTCCCAAGTGCATCCGGTCTCCATTTTGACTCCTGGTGCACCTAAAACATGTGTTTGGCCTACCTCATGCAATCCGTTGTATCTCAGTTGCACGAGGCCTTGATTTTTCTTGATTTTCTCTGCGAATTCAAGAGAAAATCAAGGTACTTTGTAACCGACATATGCCAGAATGAATCTGGTCACAAATGCATTCCCTAGGTGACCGTTTTTGATTGTTAGTGCCCTTTTGACTTTTCCTTTTCTTTTTCTTTTCTTTTCTTTTCCCTCCACTTGTGGACAGTAGGGACTTGCTAGTCCCTACTTGCTGTAGTCCTACTGACGGCCAACTTACTCATCCTCTCTCACCTCGCATTTTCTTTTTCTTTTTTCTTTTTCTTTTTCTTTTTGCATGACAAGTGTCAACTAGCCGTTAAGGCTATTTTCTAGGATCCTACTCTTAGTTTTGACCCTTCCCATGGGTAGGCCCTCATACTCCGATTTTCTCCAGGAGGCCTCTTTTTCCCATGGAGTCCCTTTTGATCCCATTTTCTTGGGGAGGCTGATCCGAGATTTTTCGGATTGCTCTCACACCTCTACCTCCGTGTTTCTTTGCTTTTTCTTTTTCTTTTGACCTTCCCGCTTGATCCCACTAGTGCTCATGCTAGTGGAGCTAATATTTTTGGCCGTCAAGATCCTTGATCTTAATGGTGCACCTTGCTTTAATTATTTGCACCTTACGGCGCACCATAATTTTTTTTGGGGGCCGCCGCACGTCCTCGCCACTTGTCCCGCGCTAGTCCCCGCCACTAGTCCCGCTAGTGGTCCCGTCGGTACTCGTCCCACGCTAGTCCCCGTCACTAGTCCCGCTAATGGTCCCCGATACTTTGCTCTGCCGATGGTCCCCGACACTTTGTCCCCCCGGTGGTCCCTGACACTTTGTCTTCCTCTTGTTCCGCGTGCCGATCTTCCTGGCCGTGACTTTTTGCTTGGCCCATGGCCCGTTGACCTTCCTGTGGTTGCGTCCCGGTGGCCCTCTTGGCCCGGCTACCTTCTCAGGCGCCGGCTTCTTACTTACTATTTTCTCCAATTCTTCTCTCGTTGCAGTGCACAACCTTCATCATCACTTTTTATGGCGGCCCTCTTCCTTTTCGAGGGAAGTGCCGTTTTTACCAACCTTTTGTGGTCCCTTGCCGCTCGCCGTCCCGCTAGCCTTTTCTTAGTCCAGCGGCTCCAGCGACCCGAGACAACGTCTAAATCCCCAAGTGTTAGTGCTAATGCCTTTAGTCCTCTTACCCTTCTTGCCTTTGGTTTTCTCTGCCGTGCACAATTCCGCGGTATACCGCCTCTCAACGGGCAAGGCTTATCTCGGGACCCACCGGTCCTGACACATTCCCCCCACTCATTCGTGATGTCCTCATCGCGCACCAGTCCTTAGTCAGTAGGAGTTTTTGGAGGGGTAGACGGAGGGGAAGAGGGAGTGGGGTGAAACATGTAGTTAGCTTGCCAGGGTCTTTTTTGTCTTTTCCTGTTCCTCTCTCAGGGTTTCCTTTAGTTTTCGCCCCTTAGGGCGGAGGAGGGTGTGGAAGGTCAAAAGCCTACCTCAGACTTCTCTCTTCTCACTCATCACTCTTAGAACATCAAGCCCTTTCCGTTTCATTCATCAGTCTTAAAACATCAAACCCGTTCCGTCTCATTCATCACTCTGAGAGCATCAGACATTTCATCTCATTCATCACTCTGAGAACATCAAAAACTCTTTCCATCTCATTCACCACTCTTAGAGCATCAAACATTTCATCTCATTCATCACTCTGAGAACATAAAAAACCCTTTCCGTCTCATTCATCATTCTTAAATCATCAAACCCTTCCTTTTCTCGTTCATTACCCGAAGTACATCAGACCCTTCCTCCAATCTTTCCTTTTCTCGCCGCCCCGGCTTCTCCCCTGGACCTCGCTATCCCAAGCGTCCTTCGGCCCGTGCAATCCATGCTTTCCGTCATCCTTTCCTCAAGCTTAAGCTCAACCAAATTCACATGTATTTTTCCCGAGCTATTTTACTCGGTTTTTCTCCAGCCCTGCCAATTTCGCATGCATATCTCCCTCTTTCGCGCTTTCTTTTACCCATGCTCAATTCGTTTTTCATACATATCACCCAATCCATTTCATCTGCATCTTTCTTCTGGACATCTCGCCAGACCTTTCTCAAGCCATGCGAAGTCAATTATACATCCGTTTCTCTTCTGGACATCTTGTCAGGCCTTTTCTCAAGCCTACGCAAAGTCAATTACTCATCCATTTCCCATTTTGCCAGGCCTTTTCTCAAGGCCATGCAAAGTCAATTACACAAGTCTTTTCTCTTCTGGACATCTTGCCAGGCCCCTTTCTCAAGCTCATGCAAAGTCAATTACACAAGCATTTCTCTTCTGGACATCTTGCCAGACCTTTTCTCAAGCCTGCGCATAGTCAATTACACAAGCATTTCTCTTCTGGACATCTTGCCAGGCCTTTTCTCAAGTCCGCGCAAAGTCAATTACACAAGCATTTTTCTTCTGCATGCCTTTTCATCGATAGATGACACACCTTCCCCCCACTCAAAATGCGATGTCCCATCGCACGATTGACCCTCACTCGGAGGTACGCACACCTTTGGCCTGCCGACTGCCGCCAAGGAAGCAAGCCCATCCGCTTCATGAAGGAAAAATGATCAATTCTTCCCCAATGGGTGACACCTCAACCTCCTACTCAGTCCGACCTTTGCTATTACGCGATGAGCACCAACACTGAGGTTCCTCCTTACGTCTGGCAGGCAGGTCCAGTCCAAGCCTCTCAAAGGTCTCGTCTGGTTGTAAGATGACCTCGCGGTTAGTCCCGAAACGGTTGTAATGTTCCGGCGAGGCGGTGTCAACGCCTCGTGGTGGACGTGGACTTCACCCGGTACCACGCCAAGCCCCTCCCCTTGGACAGTGCCGCCCAACGTAATGCAGGCAGCCGAGGTCCGCCCCAAACGTCCATGCCACTCCTCTATGGTATGGCGTGTGGTTGGAGAGAACAAAAGAGACTAGAATAAGAATGGCACCACGCCCATTTGGTTCTCTCACCCGTTGACGTTTAGGCTGTCACCATGAGGCACAGTTTGAACTCCCCGACTAGAGCTCATTGTCGGAGTTAGTTCCGGACGGCCAGCACCGATCCAAGGGATAGGTGCCTTGATCCTTTAACGCTCATCCCCTTTTAAGAGGAATAGGTCACGCTCAGGCTTTTTCCTTGAAAGGATAGAGGTCTTGGGGTCGCGGTGCAGGCACCGGTATCCCCCCCTTGCCGAGGTCAGAGACTGGAGGAAAAGGAAAAATCTTTCTCAATGCCATTTCTATTGTCGGCCCGACGACCTTTCTTTAAAATTGCCTAGGGTCCCCTGACTTATGCAATGCAATTATCCAATTCTCATCACTCAATCCAATGCTGTTTCCAGCTCTTTCTCATGGTTGCTTCTCATGGCTGGTCCGACAGCCTCTCTTCAACAAGGCCACCCCTCGTGACAGATCCAGTGGTCGCTTCTTCAATAGCTATTTTACAAGGCTGACCCGTCGGCCCACCTCCAATCCTTAACTTCCACATTTGCAACCCTTATGACCGTCCCAACGGTCTATGCCCTTCTCGACTTGAGGCCTGACCTTCTTTATTCTGCCCTTCTCTCTCTACGACATCATTCTCTTTCGTCCATCCTTACGACTATTTCAATGACCGACCCACCAGACTTTTCCATCTCATAGTGCTCATTCCAACTCTTTCTCAATCAACATCTCTCAATCAATTCTACAGGGGACCCCCGTGCCTATTTCAAAAGAAATGACCCTTATCAGGGTTCATTTCCGAACAACCTGGTTAGGGTCATTCTTTTCCATTCTCAAGTCGAACAGCCTGGTTAGGGCCATTCCTTTCCATTCTCAAGTCGAACAGCCTGGTTAGGGCCATTTCTTTCCATTCTCAAATCAAACAGCCTGGTTAGGGTCGTTCTTATCCATTCCAATCGGTCGGCCTTGTCAGGGCCGTCCTTATCCATTCCAGTGTTAGTGCCCGAGAGGGGGGGGGCCTCGAGGACACGGATCCCATCTCTGTCTCGGGGTTAGAAGGTTGTCATCTTCTTGGGTTTTTATACACGCTTTTTTCTTTGTCCTTTGTCAACAACATTCACTTATCCATGCATACATCCGACTTAGCGTCTAGTGCTCAAGTTGAGGCTCGCAACCCCAAGCAGCACTAGCTCACCCGGTCATTCAACCATAGCGAGGGGAGTGTGCACCATCACTGTTTTCTCTCTTCCTGACCTCTCGTGCCTCTTGCTGCTCTGGACTTGTTTGTGATTGGTTGGATTAGGCTCCTAGGGAAGAGGCTTCTTCATGCCTCTTTACCCATAGGTCCCCTAACCTCTCTCAGAAACTCATGCCATAACTCGTCTGACCGAGGGTCAATCGCACATTTTAGAAAATATTTTTGCCATAACTTCCTCAATCCTGACAATCCCCTCCCCTTTCTCTTTCCCAAAACAAAGTAAACCATATACAGTTTTTATCTCAATCTCATCGATCCTCAAGTTTCCCGAAGAAGTAAGTACTCATGCGAAGTGGCACTAGCTACTCAGTCCTTGTTCACTTCTCAATTTAGAGAGCAGTCTTGTTGCAGTTTGTTCAAAAAAATTAGATGCAAGGATAATAGCATAGTCTTGTCTCATCTAAGTACCCTTTTTCCTTTTGCTTTCCCTAGACAAAGTCAACCGTTCATGGCTCTAGTGTCAAACTCATCGATCCTCAAGTTCTTTTGAAGAAGCAAGTACTCATACGAAGTAGTACTAGCTACTCAATCCTTAACCATTTCTAGACCAGAAACCGTCCCGTTGTCGTCTATTTCTAAGAATTCAAATACAAAACTCAACACGACAGTCTTGCCTGTCCCAGGTATCCCTTCCCTCTCCTTTTGCTTTACTATGGCTACTCCCTTTTACATCCATTGTCCCCTTGTTACTCAGTCGCCTTGTGTTGGGTCTGCCTCGCCCGAGCATCCAGTTCCCTCCGAATCCTCCTCTTCGTCCTTTGTAAGTCAACGAGCGCCCCTTCCATGAGGAAGGTTGTTGGATTTATCTCTTCCCCCCTGCTCAACTTTTCCTGTGTCTTTAACGCCCAGTCATGCCCTATGATGCTGGTCCACTGGTCAAACCAATGGTTACAAGTTGGCCCGAATTCTCGTATCCATTTGTCATTCTCATCCTCCGGGTCCCCATCTCTCGCCTGTACTTCTTCCGTTGGCTTTGTGACTTCTTCGGTCTCCTCCCCACTGCTGATATCTATGACTTCGTTGGGTTCTTCCTCATTCTCATCGCTGCTGCTATCCTGCGTGGGGCTATATGCTTCCTCGCGTTCTTCTGGCATGTAGGGGTGAGGCCCTTTCGTCAAATTCGTCGTAGTGCCATACATGCGGCTCACTGCACTCAGCGTCCCCCCTCATAGGATCCTGACCCTTTTCCTTAACCGATTCCTCCCCCTTTTTCAGGCTTGCATTTCCCTCACTGCTCCCACTCCCAGATGTGATATATATCCCTTCCCCTTTTCTCAGAGGCGAGGGCCCCCTGGTTCCCTGTTTTCTTCCCCCTCTACCTATAACCAAGTTGAAATCGAAGCCCACATACAACTTTCTTTTCTTGGTGCTTGGTTCCTCAGTCGGTCTTGTCCCTCGCTCCTTACTGGGCCTATTGATGAAATTGCTCTCCTTCTCGTTCCCGAATTCCATTTTTGTCTTTTCTGCTGTATTCTTTTTCCCTGGTTCTGTGCATACATAACAAAAAAAAAAAAAAAACACAACAGCCCCCATATACACACATTCCCTCCCACTCCCATTGCGAATTTGTAGGCTTACTCCCCAGAACCCTTGCTCATTCCCATATGATTGGNCAGCCCCCATATACACACATTCCCTCCCACTCCCATTGCGAATTTGTAGGCTTACTCCCCAGAACCCTTGCTCATTCCCATATGATTGGTAGTCCTTTCAGAGTGACATCGTAGGTAGACGCTCCCATCACCCCACAAAAATTATGGTACATTGCCCCAACACATAGATGCCCCATATAGACACTCCCACCATTACCCCACAAAAAATATGGTACATTGCCGTAGAGTCCCCAACCCCATCCGTACTCAGCCCAAGCAGTCACCCCTGCCCCAGAAAAAGAAAAAAAAAAAAAAAAAAATCCTTACACCTGCAACCATTGTTCCACTGGGTCCCGGCTTAGGAACCTGACCAACCTCTGACCCGGTGATGATCCTTTTAATCCAATACAATCAAGATCTTCAAGCTCGAAGGTGTTCAGCCCCACCCGCTTAGCGACCCGGTAGGGACCTTTGAATTTTTTTCCCAGTTGTCCTGACCACGTGCTTTCAAGTGCCGAGTTCCTAACCAATACCATCTCCCCCACCTGGAGAGGCTCTTTCTGGATATTTTTGACCTTGTCTCACCTTGCTTTGTCTCTCATTCGACTATCCATCACTTGCTTAACAACATCCTCCAAGGTCTCCTCATTTCTAAGAACATGTTGACATCGTGCCTCAATTAGTTCCTCCGTGGACATTTGCGGGTCGTCCTCCAGCCTATTCCAGGTGGGTACCAATGCTTCCACTGGGAAATCAATCGCCCTCCCATACCAGAGTTCTGCCGGAATGCATCCCGTTGTCTTTTTCGGTGTCATGTTCTCTAAAAAGACTGCCTGCTTTAGGTACCGGAGCCAATTCCCCAGGTCGTCTGCCGCCAGCTTAGCAATTGTGTTTTTCACGGTCCGGTGCCCCGTTTCAACAGGCGCGTTGGCCTCAAGATGATACGGCTCTATGATCTTGATAGACACACACAACATCTTCAACTTGCCTAGCACTCCCTGGTTTATGAACTCCGTCCCGTTGTCCGCTATAAACCTCTGAATAAAGGGGTGCCTCAGGTAAAAGTCTTCTATCCGGTTTGCTACTCCCTTCCCCGTCTTTCTTTTAAGAGTCACTGCCTCTACATAACCATTCAGGTTATCCCTTGCGTCCAAGATATACCTGTATCCGTCAGTCGATACAGGCATGACAGCGAGGTCGAGATGGACCAGATGCCCTGGCCCCAACACCCGAGTAGCCATGCCAGATCAGAAATAGAGTGGCGCGATCTTTGCAAGGGTCCCTTTTGACGACCGATGCCCTCCGGCTAGTCCATCATGCATTGCCTGTATTACGTCCAACTGCCTAGACCTTCCGCACACAACTCGCCTAGGCGTCATTCGTTCTTCTTTCTTAAACAGATGGCCGTTCCTTAAGGCATACTTTTCAATTTCCTTTCTTGCCTTGAGTCTGACTTCTATAGGCTGCTTCTTCCCTATAAGTAACAGGCCGATCTCTCGGAAGATACCATCATACATCTGTACGAGGAAGAATTCTTGTTCTTCCTGGCTCGTATCTTGCTTTTCCTGAGTCCGATTTACTAAATACCGCAGCGCCCTTTGCGCCCAAGATTCTACTAGGCACATCACGGCGTCCCGACCCCCTTCTACGACCATCGCTATCAACTCCTCTTTCATCCTCACTGTTGCTCCGCACGAATCTTTTTCATCCTTACGTCTCATCGTGGTGACTGGCCCTTCCCTAAGTTCCGCAACTATGGCAGGCGTCCCCCTTTCTAAAGTCTGGTTCAGCAATTGCCCTGGCGTGCAGGCGGACCTCATCATCTCGTTATCCATGGTGAGGGTTCCACCCTCATATTCCAAGAAGGCGTCGATGGGTTCCATATCCTCTACGCCTTCCGGTGTGATGCAGACCCGACTTAGCCTGTCTGCCTTGTTTCGGAGCCCCGCAATTCGCTCGATCTTGTAATCGAACTGCCAGATAAAGCCTATCAATCTCCCAACGATCGGGTCTATAGGCTTGTAGTTCTTCAATGCCCCTGCGACGTTGGTCGGATCAATTCTCAGGATAAACCGTATTCCAAATAGGTATGCCTGAAAGGTCTTAAGACAATGTAGGATGGCTAAGACCTCCTTTTTGAACTGGGAGTATCGCCGTTCTTCAGAATTCAGGGTCCTGCTTTCGAATCTAATAGGTCTTTCCTTGCCCTCCTCGTTCCTTTGTATCAGAACACCTCCTACTGCCAACGGTCCTCTATCTGTTTCCACGATAAATGGTCGTCCTACCTCATCGTTGAAGCAGGGTGCCGCCAAGGTGACTTGATCAAAAGTGAAAATGTCTTTGAGGGTTTGAACCGCTGCCTCCCTATCCTCGGTCCATTCCATAGTTCCTCCATCCCTAATCATCTCATGGATAGGCTCAGCTATTTTGGCAAACCCTTTGATAAAGATCCTCCAGAATCCAACCACCCCCAGGAAGGCGCGTACGTCCGTCGTGGTGCACACGGGTGTTCGCCATTGAGAGATCTTATCCGTTTTTGTCGGGTCAGGCTTCCTCCCATAGGACCCACAGCGAAACTCCAGTATGGTCACTTCTGGGACCGCGAGGATGCTCTTTGGCCTGCTTGCGGTGATATTATATACTAGGAACCGCTGGAGTAGGTCGTTGACATCCTGTAGGTGATCCCAAACGAACTTCCAAACCCCCGGCTGGACCTCCGTCTCATCTTTGTTCCGCGCCCTTTTTATGGGATTGTCATCTATATACGACTCGTATTTCTCCGGGAACATGTCTCCTGCTACCGCAAACATCCTCCTCTGTGTTTCCGCCACAATGTTCGTAAAGCCCATAGGGGTTACCTGCATCTGCAGTTGCTCTACAGGGGTATGCATGGCGGTGTACGGTCTATCCTTGACATCGAGTGGCAGTTGGTCATATCCCGAATACAAGTCTATCAAGGAGTAAATGCTCCGGCCAGCGTGAGATTCTGCCAGCAGATCGGCTTGTGGAAGCGATCCCGCGTCTCGAATTGTCATCGCATTCAGCTTCTGCAAATCTTGGATCCACCTGAGCGTCTTGTTGGGTTTCCGAAAAAAAAACCACTTGTTTGCGTAGGGGGACGCAGTGGGTTCTGCCACGAACGAATCTATCTTAGCTCTGAGTAATTCCGTGACCTCTGCTGATATTCCGAACTCGTAGGCAGACCCTTTGTCGTTCCAACACTCATGTTCCACTGCGTGGATCCTAACGGAGAAAATTAGCTTCACATCCAATTGACCTTTCTGATAGTCATTGAATGCAAAAGCCAAGTGATATTCTTGGCATGCTTAGTCGGGTTTCTTCCTCCGTTAGGAACCCGTCTATCCCTATTTTCATGGTGTCTGCCATCTCGTCGGGTATCCGATGCCCTTCCTCCGCTCGCCTCGCCCTTATTACCCTCAAAATTTCTTCCTCCTTTTCCATGGCCATCCCTTTGATGTCTCCACTAGGATCGAAACCGGCTTAGCTTTCTTTCCTATTGGTTTATACTTCTGAATACTTCGTTCGGGGATCGTTCTTCTAAAAAATGAATGGTTGGAATCGGGTTTGCTATCTCCGCGACGCGGGGTTGAATGTTGACTACCTTCCCGTTCAGACAGTAGCCCTTTCGGACCTCATCCTCAAATTTTGCAAGAGCTGCCGGGTCCACTCCCACCTTGTGGTACTTGATAACCTTGACGAGTTGTAACAGGTCTGTAATTTCGATTGTTACCTCCGACGTTTCCTTCCGACACTCCTTCGGCTTAGGCAGACTGACCCCAAGTTCAACTTCCGACTCCTTCTCTGCTACCATGACCCCTAAGACCTCGTCTTCTTGCCTCCTTTTCATCAGAGGCAAACCCATCTTGATCCATTCTCTTTTGCTAAAAGCCTCCTTAATCATGATTTCCACCCTTTCTCTCATACCTTCCATTCAGGCGAATGCTCCTTTTCGCGCACTATCCTCGAACGTTGGTGACAAAGTCGCCAACTTTCCCTTCGGAGGGTCTCCTCCGGTCCCAAGGAGTCGGAGAAACTCTCCCCGACCGGTCACTGGGTCCTCTATATCTACCATGTAAGTGTCATCGTGCAAGTGCATGCCTATCATTTCTACATTGGCGCACCATGGTTTCCCGATGATTAAGTCGTGGTCCATTTCCTCCATTACAGTCATCCGCTGAAATGACCAGATCGACTCCCTGACCCCATCCTTGACCGCACACTTAGTGACATACCCAACGAACAAAATTTTTCCGCCGGACCCCCGGATTCTCCCTGTTACTTTCTTGTTTATCGTGCAGCCCGTAATCGTCGCGAAGTCTCTACGTATGAGGGTAATTTCGGCGCCTCCGTCTACTAGTGCGTTTGTATGATGAGTTCCGATCTGGACTTTCAACTTTCCTACAGGTAGTGCATGGAAGCCGAGCTTTGTCCCGAGAGGTGCCCTCATGACCTCGCCACCTTCTCGGTCAGGTAGGCTTAAGCGAATGTCTGCGAAGACCTTTTTCCAGGTCCTTCAGATCTCCTGAAATCCTCTGGAGGTTGGCGACCCCTTGCAGTGCCTCAACCTCCTCCGTTTCCTGTTTCTGTATTTCTGGGGCCTCTTCCACCTCTACGCGTCTGCGAGTTAATAATTGTCTGAGTCCTTTAAGCAATCTCGAGCTTGCTTGCAGCATAGTTTGAAAGGACACCGACACCATGGTTCCCAACAACTTGCTTAGGGTGTCATCGATTTCTGGCATGGTCAAGATCGGGATTTGGTATCTAAACTTTTTCTTTGCCGCCGTGGCTTTGTCTATCGGTTCCTCTTCCCTTGTTTTCCCGTAAACTTTCTCCAACTCCCCGGTCTCAGTCTCACCTTGGTTTGCACTGGTTCCTGCAACCTCTTCCATTACCGTATCTCGGATAAGTTTCTTTTCTGCCCCTGTCTGCCAAGTGGTGATGTTCACCCTATCTTGTCCATTACTTTCTAGGATGAAATTGACTTGTGCTCCGCGGCCCCGCGGCTGGTCCCAAACAATGTTTGCTACCGGCTCGGCTTCTACGGCGGCTATATCCAGGTTATTTAGGATGATAACCGCTCGCCGCATTCCACCTGGTGAATTCCAGTTTATTCACTCTCCCTGAGGTCCGAAAATTTCGCCTTTAAGGGATCTGCTACACCTCTGCCTCATAATGTCGTGATTGAGTTCTGGGCAGGTTCGCACAAAGTGTCCGATCATCGTGCAATATCTACAATGCTCATTGGCCGGATCTTTCCTGCCGTATCCTCGGTTGGCTACTGCTGCCGGGACCACAGCCTCTTTGGGCGGGAGGGCGGGTCGGGATACTTGCGCCTGCATAACCAATAGTGCATTTTCCACCCTTTCTATCTTATTATCAACCCCGTGCACTGTTCGTGCAAGCTTTCTATCCCCTTCTTCACCTTATCTCCCGTATTTTCGATCAAGTCTATAACTTCCCCTTCTTTAAGCAAGGCTAACATCTCGGTTACCATTGTCTTCTCTGCGAGGTCTGTTACCGTGCTGAAGTCTACGTCCCTTGTGTACTCAAATTTGTTGATCTGTTGATAGGCCGACAAAATCTTATCCTTGTCGAACTTGGAGAACTGTCTAAGGAAATACTTGCTCATGATCAAGTCTGTTACCCCGGGAATCCGTAGCGCCACTAAAGTAAATGCCCCTAGGAAGGCGTTGTAAGTTGCATAGTTCTTCCTCTGAACAACTGTCAATTCTGCTTCTGTAACTATTTTCTCCGCCTTTAGGTATTTTCTCATCATCTCATTTCGGGTTTCTTTCCAGGATCCGCTGGCGGCGACGATGGTCATTATGTCTCTTCCCAAGCTCAGTGACACGTGCTGCCCTAGGAGGTCCATCTTCACTTCCTCACTCCATTTCAACAAGGCTGCTAGGTTCTCGTAGTATATCAGGAATTCCGTAATGTTCGCCCCGTCGAAAGTGAGTTTCCTCTTGGCATCCGCTAGGTACCCCTGATTTTTGTTCAGCGCCCGAGTGAGGGTGGATACTATTTTATTGAGTCCTCCCTCAGAGCTACCTGCTTCGCCAGCCGTACTAGCCCCTTCTCCTTCCTTGCTATCCTTCTGCCTTTCTCTGACTTTCGTTGTTCCCTCCGGATCGAACCATCCTAACACCCTTTCTCTGGGACTTCAAAGTCCGTCACAAACCTTCATTATTTTTGGGGCGGCAGGCAAGCGGCTAGCACCACTGTCTATGGCAGGGGGGTTTGTAGCTTTTTCTGCTTCTACACCCGGAAAGTCCCCTTTCTTCTTTCCTTTTTTATTAGGAGACCTCCTGTGGCTACTATCCTTCCTTCCGTGCCCGATTTCGTCCTGACTGGTCCTCCGCTCTTCCCGTGGTTCCTCCCCCGGACGATCCCCTTCATTCCCAACCATCATCTCCTCAATAAGCTTTGCCTTATACTTCGTGGTTCGCCTTTCTATTTCTTCCAACTTACGTCGCGCATCCGAGACTTTCACTTTCTTGGATATGACCCCATCCAAGCTTCGCGGACCCGACCTTTCCTTATCCCTTCCTTCTTTATTCCCCTGAGATCCTCATTTACCTCCGCCGACTTTTTTCGAACTTTCCCCCATCGAGAGATCCTTCCCGTCTTCCTTGGTTCCTTCTGGATTCGCCGACTCTCGGTCCCTTACCGACCCTTCGTTCCGTTCCACACCCCTTTCCGTGCCCTGACTCCCTTTGCTCCGCAAGTTCCCAGCCTCTTCTTCTGACGCCATCCTTTCCTAACCTTGCACATGGAAAACGTTTTTTGCGAGACGGCCGGTTGTTCACATCTTCCCTAGTTCCCAGGTCCTAAGGTCCTCCTTATTTTTGCTATTTCCATACTTTCCGTCTTATAACAGTCGGGACGGCTTATCTGACGTTTTCTTACTCAGCAGGGTGCCAGTTTCTTTTCTTCTGCCGGAAGGCTCGCTGCCGAGGTTCAACGTTTTGTCACTGCCGTACCTCGGTTCTAAGGCGGTATCCAGGGTTAGCGACTCTCCTCTTGAGGATGACCCTTTTGCATTCCCGACTCCCGGATGCCCTCAGCGTCCTCAACGGTGATGGCCTTCCTAGTCCCTTTTTGCTGTGTTCTAAGGTAGAATAGGACTCCGACCACTACCTTCCACAGATGGTCAATCCCTCATTCTGTTTTTCCAACCTTTGCTTTCGCTGCCTGTCCCCGGTACTTTTCTTACGCCGGTCCCTCATGCCTGCCCCGTTCATCAGGCTCTTCGAACAGGTTAGCCACCCCTACAAGGTAATTTTCTCCCATTTCTATCTCCCTGATAATTATTGGTTCATATTCTTCGAACGCCAAGCGCGGTAACCCGAATATCAGAATTTCGATGAGTTCGAGTAGCTCACGGGGCCGATTTCCCCAAAACGGCCCATGCCTGACTGACACATCGTAAAACATTCCCGTCATCTGCAGTTGGAAGTGGTGGATCCAAACTAGGGTCGAGTCCACCAAGTCTCTTGCCCTCGAGAGGCTGCCGAATACTAGGTCCACCATGAAACGGGGTACTCGACACCGCAATCCTGTCATCGGGGCCCTAAACTCTCGACATCCTCCTACCTCCACCAGAGTTCTCAGTCCTACATTCCTCCTCCCCTGAACCTTTTGACCTGTCCGGTCCACTGCCCTGGCAGCCCTTCGGAAGATCGGCAGCAGCCCATGCCCTAGTGCCATCTCGGTTCCTAGCATGTGCCATCCAATTTCCGGTAGGTATACGGTCCCTGTCACCCTCAACTCAGCATATAGATCGTCCCCCGGCCCCCTATTGAACCTCATACCACTCCACAAACATTCTACCATCATGAACGCCTAGTCCCTCCCCAAGGTCACAGCTCTCCACTCCCTGTCAATCCCCCAAACTGTGTAGCTTGTCGAAAGTGACACTTCCCATCCATCTCCGCTTTCCACGGGTGGCCGAGAGTGTGTGGGTCGTCGCGACATCCGGGCGCGTCTCATTGCCATCGTCGGTTAGCGGTTCCCTGCACAGTTTAAACAGCAAGCGAACTCTGCTTATTTCATTCATTCCTTCGACCACCACTTGGGCAGTCCCTGGTCCTTATCTCGCCTTCCTTTTCCTCCTTATTCCATTTTCTTTCCTTTCTCTTTTCATTGACCTATCTCCACTTCTGATGGCTCGTATAGGCGGTACAAATCATCTACGTAAATCAGCCTCTGGTCTATTTCTCTTCGGACGACGCCCCATAGAACCTCATCGCTAACCACTGAAACTCTAGGCCTTGTGGTGAACACGGCGCGCAGTATTCACAACACCTCACATCTTCGCTCACCGTCGAACGGCCCTATCTCTAGGAAGGCCCGGTAATATTCTCGGTGGACCATCGTCTCTTCAAACTTCAGGTCGGTGAGGTCGGCCACTACCCGCCTGACAAAATCCAGCCCACCCAATTTTTCTAGTAAGAAGGGTGGCAATCTCATTCGAACATTCTCACCAGGCAAATTGAAACTCCCGGCCATGGCCACCCTAAGGTCCGCCATTACATCATTGAACTCAGGGTCCGCGAACTCGAACCCTGCCTGCCACACCAACTGCCATGCTCCTTCGAACATGTTTAGCGGATCTTCCCCCGACGCTAGCAGGACCCTGAACGCGCGCCATCCGTCCCCTGACATATACAACCTTCCTTCCGCGCGCACATGTCCCCGCGGGTCCGGGTTCCACCCATCATTTCCATCCGCATGCCATTCAACCTTGGTCACCAGGTAAACCGTGTTTTCCATAAGCTCAACCCCGACCCAATCCACCAACGGGTGCCGGATCTCATTTACGGTAGGTCGGCTGATTTCTACGTCGCCGGTCACTTCCCTTGGCGGCTCAATCCCCAGTGGGCGACCCTCGAGGAACGTCCTCCTTCGTGTCATTGCATGTCCTTTACCCGCCTTTGATCCTTATCCTGCGACGCCGCAGTGACCCTCACAATAGTCGGACACCCCATTCCCCGTCTTAGTATCTTTATCCCTGGCTGGTCCACATAGTATACATGTTTTCCAATCTACGTCACCCCCTAATTTTCCCCTTCCTTCCTCTCTTCTCCCCTTACCCCCTAGCTTACCCCGCTAGTTCGGGTTTTTCCTGCTCCTACTTCGAATAGTTTGAACACATCATCCACATAGCAAGGTGTTGCCGCTACCTCTCTGCGGATTATGGCCTCCCTGATCTCTGGGGCTACTTCTTGTTGGTCGTACCGGTCCGTATTCAAAATGATGAGGACCTCTCCGACTCTGTCGCCGTAGAAGGGCCTGAATTTCAGCGATGTTTTATAAAACTCTTCTGACAGCCATGCACAATCTACGTGTATCCGCCCCATAGTGATGGCCACGTCTGCCACGTGGTCAATACCCCCAACCAGTCCGCCACGAACTCGGGTACCCAAATTTGTTGGCAAACCTCTCGCCTGCCCTCCGAGTCCTTGCCTCG
The DNA here is from genome assembly GCA_003427395.1 of Chara braunii. Classification (NCBI taxonomy): domain Eukaryota; kingdom Viridiplantae; phylum Streptophyta; class Charophyceae; order Charales; family Characeae; genus Chara; species Chara braunii. Next base: position 513,275 of record BFEA01000391.1, on the reverse strand, counting down.
GCATTCCCCAGAAGCCACACCGGACTTTGTCCTGCTGCAAGCGTTATGCAAAATAGGTGTCACCCTTGCTCGAAGAGGATGGCCGTCCCGACCGATTCCACCCTTCCTTCCGCAATCTCCTCCCATCCTTCCTCTTTCCTCATCGGGTTCCAGATGCGTTCTACCCATAGGTACGATAATTCTGGTGCAATCTCGATTCCAATCCAGTCGCATGTGGTCCCTCTCCATTCATTATCTGCTGGTATAGACATTTCTTCCCCCCCTTTAACTCGTTTCGGCTCCCATCCTTTAAACGTGCAGTCCCTTAGCAGTAGTTCCCTGGCCATTGCCTTCTTCCTGCACAGAGCCGACCACCCATTTCCCCGGGTAAGCCTCCCTTCTCAAAAGTCTCAATCCTTTCTCGTCATCGTTCCCGCCGTCACTGAAATCATCCTCTTCATCGTAGAACAATTCCCTCAACCCTTCTAAGAAGGTTTCCCCTATTGCCACATTCCGGTAAACTATCTGCCAATGTACTGGGCTAGGGACATAGACGTCGTCAGTGCTAAGGTAGTTTAACATGTCGGCTAACTCTTCCGCCCAGTTTCCTCCGAAAGGCCCCATTGCTACCGACAACTTGAAAAAGTCTTGTCGAGCAACTGGTACAGCCTCAGGTTTGTCATTGACCGGCATATCTCTTCCAATCTATTCCGGGTTCCAAAAACCGCGTCCACCAGAAACGAGGGTAGTACGGATCTCATCGTTCTGAGGGGTCGCCTCACGTTTTCTCTATCCCCGAGTTCCACTCGCACCTCTACTCTGTCCCTCTCCATTTTCACCCGTTGACAAGCTGCCCATACTACCTCCCGCTCTGCCTGCCTAAATAGCAAGTCCGGCACAGTCCCCAACACCAATTCTATTACCGTCGCATTTTCATTTTCTTGGAATAGGTAGACCCACCCTCGGGCTTCCACCGTCCTCCAGAATTCCAAGTCCATCAAGCTCGACAACAGTCTCGTCAGACCGACCTTAATCCATATCGTCTTTATCCAGAGGAACGCGTCCTTCTTGTCCAGCATCACAGTTTGATAGGCTGGCTCCAGGTCTGTCCACGTTCCTTCTTCCGGGAGAACGATGGATACTCCGCCCTTTACATCTATCAGCATTTCCGGACCGCTAGGATAGACTGGAGACGACAGCCACCGCGTCATCCCGTTTTCTGGTCCCCAGTTCCTGTTTTTCATAAGAGAGCACCACACGGCCCCTCCGGTCAGGCTAACTCCTTTTCTAGATGAGAATTATTTCAGACCCCCCATCAGGGTCTTCCTAATTTCCTTCGCCCACTTTCCGAGTATTGTTACCCCGTCGCACCTTCAATTGGTCATCATCAGCTGACATTCCTTTTCTTGGTTCCTTTCCTTCCGACTCCTATCCTTGCTCCCTGTCCATCTTCTCTCACTCGTGCAGACTTAGATAGGAGGTGAGAACAGACTTGGGAACTAGGTCCCTTCCCAACAATCTCAAACAACTTTATAGAGGAAGGCACGAAAAAGAAACAAAACCAGGCAATCCTCGCACACAGGCCGGTCATCTCCTCAGCATCCTTTTTCCCAAGTGGTCTCTCCATTGTTACTATCGGCACAGTTTTATCCCGTACCTCAAGCACAGCTCAACCGTCGCGAGCCCGATACCCAGACTCCAGTGGGGGAACACCCTCACCTTCTTGCCCAGAATACCCCATCCCGTCTTGACGCTCTTGCACACCCCCGTTGGCACCGGGAGTCACCCCGCGTACCCCTGTAAGGACAAAAGTCAGTCGTCCGGGCATTCACATCCATTGGTCTGATAAGAATCAGCCTTTACCATGCCGTACCGCGAGGAGCTACTAATCGCCTCCGAGGCTCCCTTTGTGCCCCACACGCAGTGGTCCCCCTGTCATCTGCCGACAAGCAGCCGCCCCGCCTGAGGAGACGTTTCACACCCCATGTGGGTAAGGTGCCGAGCGATGCTCGGTCTACCCAGGAGGGAATGCTACTAATCAACCGACGAGACCAACTCCTGTCAGACAGCTCCGTGGCCCGACCTCCGCGCATGGAACCTGGCGAACTTCAAAAAGAACGACGTTTCGCACTCCCACACCAGTTGGTGCAAACCCACTCTTTCCTTCCGAAGTGGCAGGACGCTCAGTTCCCCATATGCAGATCACAAGTCCCAAGTGGGACACACATAGAACAAGTGTCTTTCCCTTGGTGCACCCAGCGCTTCCAACCCAAGCCTCACAATTCTCTCTCAGAACAATGTGTGTCACTCCCCCAATTGTCCATACACAGTGGTTGGTTCCTTTTCGTGAGCATCTTCAAGGGTGAGCTAATTTTCCTTGGAGTCTAGCAACTCCCTTTATTCCCTTATCTTCCTTCGTCTGTCCGTTCATAGGGTAGGATCGTTCCTTCTCGATTACCATTGTGCTGATATTGGTTCCTTCAAGCATTTAACGTGCATAGTGCATGAGCCCGCTGGGCTCAGAAGAAGAAAGAGAGAAGAGCACCCAATCGGCCGGATCACTCCGGCGCGGGATTTTCATTGGAATCCGGCCTAAGCCGAAGCACCAACCGCCTGCCAGGTAACTGGAGCCCTTCTTTCACACGAAGAGGAAGGGTCGACCTTCGACTTGCCCGAGGCTTCCCCGGACTGCCGAACACCAGCGCCGGAGGAAGGGGGGCTAGAGACATCTCACGAGGAGATGGCTAATCAAGTGCACTCAAACATGTTATACCTTCAGGCCTGACCATGCCATGCGCCCAGCCACTCTCAAGTCTGATTCACTAAAGGGAAAGAGCACGCACAAGTCCAAATTTCTTTTCTTCGGCTGTGTACACGATCATGCGGTGGACGCCCCTTCCAGAATCGTAAGGGTCAATTTAACCCTATACCCGGCGCCTCCACCATTTTTTGTAGGGCCGTACCCTGTTAGGCTTTCGAGCCTGAGTCCACCCCTTTGCGGGTCCCATTTGGCTCGACCCGCCCATGCTCACGCTAAGGGCGCGGGTCATTCGTCCTAGGGGCACCCCCACCTAGTGCTATGAGATGGATGGGGATGGGTCATTTGCGAGAGGACTTTACATTAGGGGATGTAGCTCCGCTCTCGTGCTAGATGGTAGCTTTATGGTCACTCGCGACGTTTTTCTCAATTCATTTAGGTGTGGCCAGACAATTGCTCCTTCCAATACACATACAGTCCAGGGGGGTTAGTGAGAGTTTTTCCTCTCTTGTGCTTAGGCCAAGCGTCATCCTTGGGCCACACATTTTTTTCCCTAGGCACAACGATCCCCATGGCATCATCGGGGCGCGGCGGCGCCGTCCATCCCATAGCCCCTAATTTTTCTTTTGGTTGACGATTGCATCCTGTTCACATATCCGTCGCTCGCCCTTAGTCCTTTCGGGCTTCCATATTGCATGCAAGGAGTCGAAACACACGTTCATCATGCAAAGCCACACCCTCTTTTCCTTGACCCTCTTTCCCAAGCATCCCACACCAAGGTCCACCCGCATAAAAGTTTACGCTAGGCCCGTGGCCTTCCCCGTCGGATCCTCATCCTTTCCTTTCGCTTGCAAATCCCGGACCCAATCCCGCTCAAGTGACCTAAGCTACTCACCTGCATAGTCCCACACAAAACAAAGACCGATACAATCCCCCATTGGGGTCAACACATTGCCCTTCCCGCAAGCCTAAGTTCTTTTTCCCTTCCAGGGTTCTTTCAACCTACCCTTCCTTCCCACAATCAAACCATGCATTCTCCTTAGTCATGCAGTTGGGGGAATGGTTGAGTCAACTGACCTTGTGCCAAACTCTCTTTCCTTCTCTTTTCGCAAGGATCTTGCCTTCCCAAAATCCTCAATGGGCTTTCCTTTCTCCTTCTTGGTGGCGCAAGCGACCGGCTACCCTTCCCTTGCTCTCTTTCTACACCAACTGAGGACCGCTTCTTTTCACCGTTCGTTCCCTGACAATGTAACAAGTGGGGTGGGGCTAGTTACGTGCCAAGAAGGAAGAGGAGGGGGAGGGAAGAGGTGAAGGTCAAAGCTCAAAGGAGAGACAATGAAAGTGATAGAGAGAGAAGGAGAGAGAGAGAGAGAGAGAGAGAGAGAGAGAGAGAGAGAGAGAGAGAGAGAGAGAGAGAGAGAGAGAGAGAGAGAGAGAGAGA
>BFEA01000391.1:484519-496844 GCA_003427395.1 Chara braunii | reverse complement strand
TGTTTGAATGATGATTAGTGCTAGATTAGTCTTGTTCTTCACTCCCATGTAAATTGCCACTTCGCCCCTTGATAATTCATGCATTTGGGTGAGTTCTACTCACCCAACTCTCACTCTCTCTCCATTTTTCCACTTGGATGTAAATCCCAACTTTGATTCTTGTTCATCTTGGTGTTTTGATGATGATTAGTAGTAGATTAGTGTTGTTCTTCACTCTCATGTGAATCGCCACTTTCCCCCTTGTGGTTTCATGCCTTTGGGTGAGTTCTACTCACCCAACTCTCACTTTCTCTCCACTTTTCCACTTGGATGTAAATTGCTACTTTGATTCTTGCTCATCTTGGTGTTGTGATGATGTTTAGTGCTAGTTTAGTCTTGTTCTTCACTCTCATGTAAATTGTTCTTTTCCCCCTTGTGATTTCATGCATTTGGGTGAATTCTACTCACCCAACTCTCACTTTCTCTCCATTTTTCCACTTGGGTGTAAATCGCAGCTTTGATTCTTGCTTATTCTGATGATTTGATTATGTTTTGTGTTTATTCAGGTAGAAGGCTGTTTTCCAACCGTTCAGACTATTGTTGCTGCTGTTGTTTCTGATTGATGTAGGTCCTTTGCTGGTGATAAGGTCTGACCAAGCCAGACATCTGCTTCTGCAAGGGAACTCAAGTGGTCAGCCGTCCGGCGCAAGACCCTTCAGACATGGGGTATGAGGCCTAAAACTTCTCAGACCTCATATCCTAGGAATAAACAAATGGCCTGCTGACCCAGCAGACCATCGGAGTCCGTTTTTTCTGAAAAATAAGAAAATGGACTTCCCCGAACTGTTCGCCTTGAGGCCGGACGGCGCCCGAAACAGGCAAGTACGACCAAACGACTTCGGAATCACTTCAACTTTAGTTGAGGCCTTCCCTGAGGTACTGTGAAAGAGAGCTCCAAATTTTGAGTGATTCTGAGGTCGTTTGCGGCAGGAAACACATACCTGTGTTTTCCGGCACTCGAGACTTGGGCAAAACGGCGAAAGTGTCGAAAAAAGAACAAATCTGCAAATTGTGCATTTTCTGCAAAACTGTGTGTTTCTGCAAATCCTCATGTTTCTACAAGACTGTGTTTTCTGCAAATCCGTGTCTTTCTGCATAACTATTGTATGGTTAAGTGCTAGGACTTGTGCCCGGAGGCCGGAGGGGTGTAGGCGGGCGGACCGGGACACTTGAAGTAGCAAGGACGACGCCTCCCATCTTCCATCTTCTTCCTCCACCACCTCCATCACTCATCCACCATAGCCAACCACTTTCCACCTTCTCCATCCACCACCTCCATCACCCATCCACCATAGCCAACCACCTTCCACCTTCTTCTTCCACCACCTCCATCACTCATCCACCATAGCCAACCACTTTCCACCTTCTCCCTCCACCACCTCCATCACCCATCCACCATAGCCAACCACCTTCCACCTTCTTCTTCCACCACCTCCATCACTCATCCACCATAGCCAACCACCTTCCAGCTTCTTCCCCCTCCACCCATCCACCATAGCCAACTACCTTCCACCTTCTTCCTCCTCCGCCCATCCACCATAGTCAACCATCCTCCACCTTTTTTCTCCTCCACCCATCCACTATAGCCAACCACCTTCCACCTTCTTCCTCCTCCACCCGTCCACCATAGCCAACCACCTTCCACCTTCTTCCTCCCCTGCCCATCCACCATAGCCAACCATCCTCCACCTTCTTCCTCCTCCACCCATCCACCATCGCCAACCACCTTCCACCTTCTTCCTCCTCCACCCGTCCACCATAACTAACCACCTTCCACCTTCTTCCTCCTCCACCCATCCACCATAGCCAACCACCTTCCACCTTCTTCCTCCTCCACCCATCCACCATAGCCAACCACCTTCCACCTTCTTCCTCCTCCACCCATCCACCATAGCCAACCATCTTCCACCTTCTTCCTTCACCCATCCACCATAGCCAACCACCTTGCACCTTCTTCCTCTATCACATCCACCACCCATCCACCATAGTCAACCACCTTCCACCTTTTTCCTCCACCACCTCCATCACCCGTCCACCATAGCCGACCACCTTCCACCTTCTTCCTCCACCACCTCCTTCACCTGTCCACCCTAGCCGGCCTCCTTGCACTCTGTTCCTCCACCACCTCCTTCACCCGTCCACCATAGCCGGCCACCTTGCACTCTCTTCCTCCACCACCTCCTTCACCCATCCACCATAGCCAACCACCTTGAACCTTCTTCCTCCATCATCTCCACCACCCATCCACCATAGCCGACCACCTTCCACCTTCTTCCTCCACCACCTCCATCACCCATCCACCATAGTCGACCACCTTCCGCCTTCTTCCTCCACCACCTCCTTCACCCGTCCACCATAGCCAACCACCTTGCAGTCTCTTTCTCCACCACCTCCTTCACCCATCCACCATAGCCAACCACCTTGCACCTTCTTCCTCCACCACCTCCACCACCCATCCACCATAGCCGACCACCTTCCACCTTCTTCCTCCACCACCTCCATTATCCGTCCACCATAGCCGACCAGCATCCACCTTCTTCCTCCACCACCTCCATCCCCCGTCCACCATACCCGGCCACCTTGCACTCGCTTCCTCTACCACCTCCTTCACCCATCCACCATAGCCAACCACCTTGCACCTTCTTCCTCCATCACCTCCACCACCCATCCACCACAGCCGACCACCTTCCACCTTCTTCCTCCACCTCCTTCACCTATCCACCATAGCCAACCACCTTGCACCTTCTTCCTCCACCACCTCCATCACCGGTCCACTATAGCCGACCATCTTCCACCTTCTTCCTCCACCACCTCCATCACCCGTCCACCATAGCCGACCACCTTCCACCTTCTTCCTCCACCACCTCCTTCACCCATCCACCATAGCCGACCACCTTGCACTCTCTTCCTCCACCACCTCCTTCACCCATCCACCATAGCCAACCACCTTGCACCTTCTTCCTCCATCACCTCCACCACCCATCCACCATAGCCGACCTGGCCCGACCATCTTCCACCTTCTTCCTTCACCACCTGCTTCACCCATCCACCATAGCCAACCACCTTGCACCTTCTTCCTCCACCACCTCCATCACCGGTCCACCATAGCCGACCACCTTCCACCGTCTTCCTCCACCATCTCCATTACTCGTCCACCATAGCCGAGCACCTTCCACCTTCTTCCGCACCACCTCCTTCACCCGTCCACCACAGTCGGCCACCTTGCACTCTCTTCCTCCACCACCTTCTTCACCCATCCACCATAACCAACCACCTTGCACCTTCTTCCTTCATCACCTCCACCACCCATCCACCATAGCCGACCACCTTCCACCTTCTTCCTCCACCACCTCCTTCACCCGTCCACCATAGCCGACCACCTTCCACCTTCTTCCTCCACCACCTCCTTCACCCGTCCACCATAGCCGGCCCCCTTGCACTATTTTCCTCCACCACCTCCTTCACCCATCCACCATAGCCACCCACCTTGCATCTTCTTCCTCCATCACCTCCACCACCCATCCACTATAGCCGACCACCTTGCAACTTCTTCCTTCACCACCTCCTTCACCCATCCACCATAGTCGATCACCCTTCACCTTCTTCCTCCACCACCTCCTTCACCTGTCCACCATAGCTGGTCACCTTGCACCCTCTTCGTCCGCCACCTCCTTCACCCATCCACCATGGCCAACCACCTTGCACCTTCTTCCTCCACCACCTCCATCACCCATCCACCATAACTAACTACCTTCCACCTTCTTCCTCCACCACCTTCGTCACCCATCCATCATAGCCAACCACCTTGCATCTTCTTCCTCCACCACCTCCATCATCCGTCCACCATAGCCAATCACCATGCACCTTCGTCCTCCACGACCTCCATCACCCGTCCACCATAGTCAACCACCATACACCTTCTTCCTCCACCACCTCTATCACCCATCCACCATAGCCAACCACCATGCACCCTCTTCCTCCACCACCTTCATCGCCCATCCTCTATAGCCAACCACTTTGCACCTCTTTCCTCCTCCGTTCCCTGCCATCACTCGAAGGTCGTAAGCAAAGGAGGCGCCAAAGGGCGCAAGGAGCGTTAGGTAGGGTGGTAGGATGCGCTAAGGAGCAAGGTTGAGTAGGTATTAGGAGTCTCTTATTCCCCCTCTCTCTCTCTCTCTCTCTCTTTCTCTCTCTCTCTCTCTCTCTCTCTCTCTCTCTCTCTCTCTCTCTCTCTCTCGTCCTCACTTTCTCTTTCTGTCTCTCTCATTCTCTTTCTCTAGAGCCTTGACCTTCACCGTACCCTCTCCCCCTCTTCCCTCTTGGCACGTGACTAACCCTTCCCTTCACCTTGTTACATTGCTAGGGAATGAGCGGTGAAAGAAGCGGTTCTCACTTGGTGGAGAATGAGGGCAAGGGGAGGATAGTCGGTGCCTTGCGCCACCAAGAAGGAGAAAGGAAAGCCCCTGAGAGTTTGAAAGACAAGGACTTGAGAAAAGGGGAAAAGTGAGAGTTTGACACAAGGTCAGTTGACTCAACCATTCCCCCAATTGCATGACTAAGGATAATGCATGACTTGATTGTGAAGGAAAGGAAAAGTTGAAGGAACCTTGGGAGGGAAAGGAACTTAGGCTTGCAGGAAGGGCAATGTGTTGACGCCAATGGGGGATTGTATCGGTCTTTGCTTTGTATGGGACTGGTCACGTGAGTAACTTAGATGGCTTGAGCGGGATTGGGTCCGGGATTCGCAAGCGAAAGGGAAGCATGAGGACCCAACGGGGAAGGCCACGGGCTTGGCGTAAACTCTGATGCGGGTGGACCTTGGTGTAGAATGCATGGGGAAGAGCGTCAAGGAAAAGAGTGTGTGACTCGGCATGGTGAATGTGTGTCTTGACTCTTTGCATGCAATGTGGAAGCCCGGAAAAACTAAGGGATTGCGACGGATAGGTAAATAAAATGCGTGTGTCAAGCAAAAAAATAGGGGCTAGGGGACGGACGGTGTCGCCGCACCCCGATGATGTCGTAGGGGTTGTTGTGCTTAGTGAAAAGGTGTGTGGCCCAAGGATGACGCTTGGTCCACGCACAAAAGAAGAAAATCCTCAAATAACCCCCTCGACTGCTTGTGTATTGGAAGGAGCAATTGCCTGGCCACATCTACGTAAATCAAGAAAACGCCGCGAGTGTCCATAAAGCTACCATCTAGCATGAGAGCGGAGCTACATCCCCAAGTTAAAGCCCTCTCGCAAATAGCCCATCCCCATCCATCTCAAAGCACTAGGTGGGGGTGCCCCTGGGACGAATGACCCGCGCCCTGAGCGTGAGCGTGGGCGGGTCGAGCCAAATGGGACCCGCAAAGGGGCCGACTCAGGCTCGAAAGTCCATCAGGATACGGCCCTGGAAAAAATGGTGGAGGTGTTGGGTATAGGGTTAAATTGACCCTTACGATTCCGGAGGGGGCGCCCGACGCATGATCATGTACATAACTGAAAAGAAGAAACTTGGACTTGTGCGTGCTCTTTCCCTTGAGAGAATCGGACTTGAGAGTGGCTGGGCGCATGGCATAGCCAGACCTGGAGGTATCACATGCATATCGCACCTTATTAGCCTACTCCTCGGTGTAGTGGCTTTAGCCCCCCTTCCTCCGGTGCTGGTGTTCGCTCGTCCGGGGAAGCCTCGGGCAAGTCCCAGGTCGACCCCTCCTTTTCGTGTGAAAGAGGGGCTCCGGTTACCTGGCAAGCGGTTGGTGCTTCGGCTTCGGTCGGAGCCCAATGAAAATCCCGTGGCGGAGTGGTCCGACCGACAGACGGTTCTTGCTAATCTTAGTGTTTTTATGATGTTTAGTGTTTGATTAGTCTTGTTTTTCACTCCCATGCAAATCGCCACTTTCCCCCTTGATAATTCATGCATTTGGGTAAGTGCTACTGACCCAACTCTCACTCTCTCTCTTCATTTTTTTTCACTTGGATGTCAATCGCAACTTTGATCGTTGCTCATCTTGTTGTTTTTATGATGATTAGTGCTAGATTAGTCTTGTTCTTCACTCCCGTGAATATCGCCACTTTCGCGCTTGATAATTCATGCATTTGAGTGAATTCTACTCACCCAACTCTCACTTTCTCTCCACTTTTCCATTTGGATGTAAATCGCAACTTTGATTCTTGCTCATCTTGGTGTTTTGATGATGATTAGTGCTAGATTAGTCTTCTTCTTCACTCCCATGTAAATCGTCACTTTCCCCCATGCGGTTTCATGCTTTTGGGTGAGTTCTACTCACCCAACTCTCACTTTCTCTCCACTTTTTCACTTGGATGTAAATCGTTACTTTAATTATTGCTCATCTTGGTGTTTTGATGATGATTGGTGCTAGATTAGTCTTGTTCTTCACTCCCATGTAAATCGCCATTTCCCCCCATGTGATTTCATGTTTTTGGGTGACTTCTACTCACCCAACTCTCACTCTCTTTCCAGTTTTCCACTTGGATATAACTCGGTACTTTGGTTCTTGCTCATCTTGGTGTTTTGATGATATTTAGTGTTAGATTAGTCTTGGTCTCCACTCCCATCTAAATCGTCACTTCCCCCTTACATAATGCATGCATTTGAGTAAGTTTCACTTACCCAACTCCCACTCTCTATCAATTTTTCCACTTGGATGCAAATCGCAACTTTGATTCTTGCCCATCTTGTTGTTTTGATGATGATTAGTGTTGGATTAGTCTTGTTCTTCACTCCCATGAATATCGCCAATTTCCTGCTTGATAATTCATGCATTTGAGTGAGTTCTACTCACCCAACTCTCACTTTCTCTCCATTTTTCCATTTGGATGTAAATCGCAACTTTGATTCTTGCGCATCTTGGTGTTTTGATGATGATTAGTGCTAGATTAGTCTTGTTCTTCACTCCCATGTAAATCGACACTTTCCCCCATATGGATTCATGCTTTTGGGTGAGTTCTACTCACCCAACTCTCACTTTCTCTCCACTTTTCCACTTGGATGTAAACCGTTACTTTGATTCTTGCTCATCTTGGTGTTTTGATAATGATTGGTGCTAGATTAGTCTTGTTCTTCACTCCCATGTAAATCGCCAGTTTGCCCCATGTGATTTCATGCTTTTGGGTGAGTTCTACTCACCCAACTCTTACTTTTTTTCCACATTTCCACTTGGATGTAAATCGGTACTTTTGTTCTTGCTCATCTTGCTATTTTGATGATATTTAGTGCTAGATTAGTCTGGGTTTTCACTCCCATCTAAATTGCCACTTCCCCCCTGGATAATTTATGCATTTGAGTAAGTTCTACTTACCCAACTCTCACTCTCTATCCATTTTTCCACTTGGATGCAAATTGCAACTTTGATTCTTGCTCATCTTGGTGTTTTGATGATGATTAGTGCTAGATTAGAGTTGTTTTTCACTCCCATGTAAATCGTCATTTTCCCCCCCTTGTGGTTTCATGCTTTTGAGTGAGTTCTACTCACCCAACTCTCACTTTGTCTCCACTTTTCCGCTTGGATGTAAATCACTACTTTGATTCTTGCTCATCTTGGTGTTTTAATGATGTTTAGTGCTAGATTAGTCTTGTTTTTCAGTCCCATGTAAATCGTCACTTCCCGCCTTCATAATTCATGCGTTTGGGTAAGTTTCTCTCACTGAAGTTTCATTTTCTTTCCATTTTTTCACTTGGATGTAAATCGCAACTTTGATTCTTGCTCATCTTGGTGTTTTGATGATGTTTAGTGCTTGATTAGTCTTGTTCTTCACTCCCATATATATCGTCACTTCCCCCCTTGATGATTCATCCATTTGGGTGAGTTGTACTTACCCAACTCCCACTTTCTCTCCATTTTTCCACTTCGATTTAAATCGCAACTTTGATTCTTGCTCATCTTGGTGTTTTGATGATGTTTAGTGCTAGATTAGACTTATTTTTCACTCTCATGTAAATCTCCACTTCAACACTTGATAATTCATGCATTTGGGTGAGTTCTACTCACCCAACTCTCACTTTCTTTCCATTTTTTCACTTGGATGTAAATCACGACTTTGATTCTTGCTCATCTTGGTGTTTTGATGATATTTAGTGCTTGATCACTCTTGTTCTTCACTCCCTGTAAATCGCCACTTTCCCTCTTGATAATTCATGCATTAGGGTAAGTTCTACTCACCAAACTTTCCCTTTCTCTCCATTTTTTCACTTGAATGTAAATCGCAACTTTGATTTTTGCTCCTCCTTGTGTTTGGATGATGATTAGTGCTAGATTAGTCTTGTTCTTCACTCTAATGTAAATCATTACTTCCCCCCTTGATAATTCATGGATTTGGGTGAGTTCTACTCACCCAACTCTCACTCTCTCTCCATTCTTCCACTTGGATGTAAATCACAACTTTGATTTTTGCTTATCTTGGTGTTTTGATAATGATTAGTGCTAGATTAGTCTTGTTCTTCACTGCCATGTAAATCGTCACTTTCCCCCTTGTGGTTTTATGCCTTTGGGTGAGTTCTTACTCACCCAGCTCTTACTTTTTCTCCACTTTTCCACTTGGATGTAAATCGCTACTTTGATTCTTGCTTATCTTTGTTTTTCGATGATGTTTAGTGTTCGTTTAGTCTTGTTCTTCACTCCCATATAAATCGCCACTATCCCCCTTGATAATTCATGCATTTGGGTGAGTTTCACTCACTCAACTCTCACTTTTTCTCCATTTTTCCACTTGGATGTAAATAGCAATTTTGATTCTTGCTGATCTGGGTGTTTTGATGATGTCTAGTGCTTGATTAGTGTTGTTCTTCACTCCCATGTAAATCGTCACTTTCCCCCTTGATAATTCGTGCATTTGGGTGAGTTCTAGTCACTCGACGCTCACTTTCTCTCCATTTTTTCACGTGGATATAAATCGCAACTTTGATTCTTGCTCATCTTGGTGTTTTTATGATGTTTAGTGTTTGATTAGTCTTGTTTTTCACTCCCATTCAAATCGTCACTTTCCCCCTTAATAATTCAAGCATTTGGGTGAGTTCTACTCACCCAACTCTCACTCTCTCTCTTCATTTTTCCACTTGGATGTAAATCGCAACTTTGATTCTTGCCCATCTTGTTGTCTTGATGATGATTATTGTTAGATTAGTCTTGTTCTTCACTCCCATGAATATCGCCAATTTAATTCATGCATTTGAGTGAGTTTTACTCACCCAACTCTCACTTTCTCTCCATTTTTCCATTTGGATGTAAATCGCAACTTTGATTCTTGCGCATCTTAGTGTTTTGATGATGATTAGTGCTAGATTAGTCTTGTTCTTTAATCCCATGTAAATCACCACTTTCCCCCATGTGGTTTCATGCTTTTGGGTGAGATCTACTCACCCAACTCTCACTTTCTCTCCACTTTTCCACTTGGATGTAAATCGTTACTTTGATTCTTGATCATCTCGGTGTTTTGATAATGATTGGTGCTAGATTAGTCTTGTTCTTCACTCCCATGTAAATCGCCAGTTTCCCCCATGTGATTTCATGCTTTTGGGTGAGTTCTACTCACCTAACTCTAACTTTTTTTCCACATTTCCACTTGGATGTAAATCGGTACTTTCGTTCTTGCTCATATTGGTATTTTGATGAAATTTAGTGTTAGATTAGTCTTGGTCTTCACTCCCATCTAAATCGCCACTTCCCCCCTAGATAATTTATGCATTTGGGTAAGTTCTACTTACCCAACTCTCACTCTCTATCCATTTTTCCACTTGGATGCAAATCGCAACTTTGATTCTTGCTCATCTTGGTGTTTTGATGATGATTAGTGCTAGATTAGTCTTGTTCTTCACTCCCATGTAAATCGCCATTTTCCCCCCTTGTGGTTTAATGCTTTGGGGTAAGTTCTACTCACTGAACTCTCACTTTCTCTCCACTTTTCCACCAGGATGTAAATCGCTACTTTGATTCTTGCTCATCTTGGTGTTTTGATGATGTTTAGTGCTCGATTAATCTTGTTCTTCACCCCATGTAAATCGTCACTTCCCACCTTGATAATTCATGCATTTGGGTGAGTTCTACTCACCGAACTTTCACTTTCTTTCCATTTTTCCACTTGGATGTAAATCGCAACTTTAATTTTTGCTCATCTTTGTGTTTTTGTGATGTTTAGTGCTTGATAAGTCTTGTTTTTCACTCCCATGTAAATGGTCACTTTTCCTCTTGATAATCCATCCATTTGGGTGAGTTCTACTCACCCAACTCTCACTTTCTCTCCATTTTTCTACTTCGATTTAAATCGCAACTTTGATTCTTGCTTATCTTGGCGTTTTGATAATGTTTATCCTAGATTAGTCTTATTCTTCACTCTCATGTAAATCGCCACTTCCACCCTTGATAATTCATGCATTTGGGTGAGTTCTACTCACCCAACTCTCACTTTCTTTCCATTTTTCTACTCGGATATAAATCACGACTTTGATTATTGCCCATCTTGGTGTTTTGATGAGGTTTAGTGCTTGATCAGTCTTGTTCTTCACTCCTTGTAAATCGCCAGTTTCCACCTTGATAATTCATACATTTGGGTGAGTTCGACGCATCCAACTCTCACTTTCTCTCAATTTTTCCACGTGGATGTAAATCGCAACTTTAATTATTGCTCATCTTGGTGTTTTGATGATGATTAGTGCTAGATTAGTCTTGTTTTTCACTCCCATGTAAATCGCCACTTCCCCCCTTAATTATTTATGGATTTTGTTGAGTTCTGCTCACCCAACTCTCACTCTCTCTCCATCTTCCACTTGGATGTAAATCACAACTTTGATTTTTTCTCATTTTGGTGTGTTGATGATGATTAGTGTTAGATTAGTCTTGTTCTTCACTCCCATGTAAATCGCCACTTTCCCCCTTGTGGTTTCATGCCTTTGGGTGAGTTCTACTCACCCAACTCTCACTTTTTGTCCACTTTTCGACTTGGATGTAAATCGCTACTTTGATTCTTGCTTATCTTGGTTTTTCGATGATTTTTAGTGTTAGTTTAGTCTTGTTCTTCACTCCCATGTAAATCGTCACTTTCCCCCTTGTGATTTTTTCACTTGGGTGTAAATCGCAACTTTGATCCTTGCTTATTCTGATGATTTGATGATGTTTTGTGCTTATTCAGTCTTATTCTTCCCCCCAGTGCTCTAATTGAAATACTGCATGATTTCGCTTCCCTCCCCCCCCCCCCCCCCCCCCCCCGCCCGTGTTTTGTTCGAACACGGTAAATTACGGTTATTAAGAGGTAGGGAGAAGACTGTTTTTCAACTGTTTAGACTACGGTTGCTGCTGCTGTTTCTGATTGCTGTAGGTCCTTAGCTGCTGATAAGGTCTGGCCAAGCCAGACATCTGCTGCTGCAAGGGAAAACAAGTGGTCAGCCGCCCAGCGCAAGACCGCCCTGAGAACCGCAAGCAGGCCGAAATGACCCGGAAGCACCCCTATGACAAACCTGTGAGACATGGGGTATGACGCCTGAAACTTCTCTGACGTCATATACTGGGCATAAACAGATGGCCTGCAGACCCAGCAGACCATCGGAGTCCGTTTTTTCTGAAAAATGAGAAAACGGACTTCCCCGAACTGTTCGCCTTGAGGCCGGATGGCACCCAAAACAGGCAAGTACGGCCAAACGACGTCGGAATCACTTGAGATTTTGTTGAGGCCTTCCCTGAGGTACAGTGAAAGATCCCTCTAAATTTTGGGTGATTGTATGGTCGTTTGGGGCAGGAAACACAGACCTCTGTTTTCCGGCACTCCACACTTAGGCAAAAACAACGAAAGTGCCGGAAAAACCTGCAAATTCTGCGTTTTCTATAAAACTGTACGTTTCTGCAAATCCTCGGGTTTCTACAGGACTGTGTTTTCAGCAAATCTGTGTCTTTCTGCATGACTATTGTATGATTACGTGCTAGGATTGGTGCCCGGAGGCCGGAGGGATGTAGACAGGCGGACCGGGACACTTGAAGTAGCAAGGACGACGCCTCCCATCTTCCATCTTCTTTCTCCACCACCTCCATCACCCATCCACAATAGCCAACCACTTTCCACCTTCTCCCTCCACCACCTCCATCACCCATCCACCATAGCCAACCACCTTCCACCTTCTTTCGTCACCATCTCCATCACCCATCCACCATAGACAACCACCTTTCACCTTCTTCCCCCTCCACCCATCCACCATAGCCAACAACCTTCCACCTTCTTCCTCCTCCGCCCATCCACCATAGCCAACCATCCTCCACCTTCTTCCTCCTCCACCCATCCACCATAGCCAACCACCTTCC
>BFEA01000391.1:471678-483676 GCA_003427395.1 Chara braunii | reverse complement strand
ACCATAGCCGACCACCTTCCACCTTCTTCCTCCACCACCTCCATCACCCATCCACCATAGCCGATCACCTTCCACCTTCTTCCTCCACCACCTCCTTCACCCGTCCACCATAGCCGGCCACCTTGCATTCTCTTCCTCCACCACCTCCTTCACCCATCCACCATAGCCAACCACCTTGCACGTTCTTCCTCCATCACCTCCATCACCCATCCACCAGTGCATCACCTTCCACCTTCTTCCTCCACCACCTCCTTCACTCATCCACCATAGCCAACCACCTTGCACCTTCTTCCTCCACCACCTCCATCACTGGTCCACCATAGCTGACCACCTTCCGCCTTCCACCTTCTTCCTCTACCACCTCCATCACCCGTCCACCATAGCCGATCAGCTTCCACCTTTTTCCTCCACCACCTCCTTCACCCGTCTACCATAGCCGGCCACCTTCCATTCTCTTTCTCCATCACCTCCTTCACCCATCCACCATAGCCAACCACCTTGGACCTTCTTCCTCCATCACCTCCACCACCCATCCACCATAGTCGACGACCTTCCACCTTCTTCCTCCACCACCTCCATCACCCGCCCACCATAGCCAACCACCTTCCACCTTCTTCCTCCACGACCTCCTTCACCCGTCCACCATAGCCAGCCACCTTGCACTCTCTTCCTCCACCACCTCCTTCACCCATCCACCATAGCCTCCATTCTTCCTCCATCACCTCCACCACCCATCCACCATAGCCGACCACCTTGCACCTTCTTCCTCCACCACCTCCTTCACCCATCCACCATAGCCGACCACCTTCCACCTTCTTACTCCACCACCTCCTTCACCTGTCCATCGTAGTCGGTCACCTTCCACCCTCTTCCTCCACGACCTCCTTCACCCATCCACCATAGCCAACCACCTTGCGCCTTCTTCCTCCACCTCCATCACCCATCCACCATGACCAACCACCTTGCACCTTCTTCCTTCATCACCACCATCACCCGTCCACCACAGCTAACCACATTCCACCTTCTTCCTCCACCACCTCCGTCACCCATCCACCATAGCCAACCACCTTGCATCTTCTTCCTCCACCACCTCCATCACCCGTCCTCCATAATCAACCACCATGCACCTTCTTCCTCCACTACCTCCATCACCCGTCGACCATAGCCAACCACCATACACCTTCTTCCTCCACTATCTCCATCACCTATCCACCATAGCCCACCACCATGCACCCTCTTCCTCCACCACCTCCACCGCCCATCCACCATAGCCAACCACTTCGCACCTCTTTGCTCCTCCGTCCTCTTCCGCCGCTCGAAGGTCATAAGCAAAGGAGCCAAAACGCGCAAGGAGCGTTGGGTAGGGCCGTAGGAAGTGCTAAGGAGCAAGGTTAATTAGGGATTATGAGTCTCCTATTCCCCCTCCCTCCCTCCCTCTCTCTCTCTCTCTCTCTCTGTCTCTCTCTCTCTCTCTCTCTCTCTCTCTCTCTGTCTCTCTCTCTCTCTCTCTCTCTCTCGCTCTCTCTCTCTCTCTCTCTCTCTCTCTCTCTCTCTCTCTGTTTCTCACTTTCTCTCTCTTTCTCATTCTCTTTCCCTAAAGCCTTGACCTTCACCGTACCCTCTCCCCCTCTTCCTTCTTGGAACGTGACTAACCGTTCCCCTCACCTTGTTACATTGCCAGGGAACGAACGGTGAAAGAAGCGGTCCTCTCTTGGTGGAGAAAGAGGGCAAGGGGAGGATAGCCGGTCCCTTGCGCCACCAAGAAGGAGAAAGGAAAGCCCTTGGGAATTTGGAAGACAAGGACTGGAGAATGGTGTGAAAGTGAGAGTTTGGCACAAGGTCAGTTGACCCCAATGGGGGATTGTATTAGTCTTTGCTTTGTGTGGGACTGGGCAGGTGAGTAGCTTAGATGGCTTAAGCGGGATTGGGTCCGGGATTCACAAGCGAAAGGGAAGCATGAGGACCCGACGGGGAAGGCCACGGGCTTGGCGTAAACTCTGATTCGGGTGGAACTTGGTGTATAATGCATGGGGAAGAGGGTCAAGGAAAAGAGGTGTGACTCGGCATGGTGAATGTGCGTCTTGACTCTTTGCATGGAATGTGGAAGCCCGGAAAGACTAAGGGCTAGCGACGGATATGTTAATATAATGCGTCTGTCAAGCAAAAAAATAGGGGCTAGGGGATGGACGGCGTCGCCGCACCCTGATGATGTCGTAGGGGTTGTTATGCTTAGTGAAAAGGTGTGTGGACCAAGGATGACGCTTGACCCACGCACAAAATAAGAAAATCATCAACGACCCCCTGGACTGCTTGTGTATTGGAAGAAGCAATTGCCTGGCCACATCTAAGTGAATAAAAAAAACGCCGCGAGTGACCATAAAGTTACCATCTAGGGGGCTCCATTTTACCTCCGTTTGTCCGATTTTGAGCCCCCTTGGCTCCGATTTTTTTTTTAACAGCCTTTTTCTTTGCACGGGGGCCCTTGGGGCTTTATTTCCTTATTCCTAGCTAGTCCGAGATATCCCGGACTGCTGGGCAACCCTCCCATCCCGTGTTTTTTTTTCTTTTCTTTTTACCGCTAGTCCTCCCATTTGGGCTCCACTAGTGTTTGCACTAATGATGCTAATATTTTCCACTGTCAAGATCTTCGGCCTTGACGGCGTCGTTGGCCTTGCGCGACCACTCCCCACCTTGGCTTGTGGTTGTTCCTTGGGACACCTCAAGTCCCCGCCACCTTCCCGTACTAGTCCTTTTTTTTTTTTTTTTTTTTTTTTTTGCCCTGCCGGCGGTGCCGCCGGCGCGCGTCGCGTTTTTCGATTTTTATTATTTGGGCCCACTTAGTCCCCGACAACATCCCGGATGGTGTCCCATTTTGATTTTGGGACCCCCTTGCCTTCGGTAGTCCCAATTTCTCTTCCGTGAGTGCCACATGTGTGCTGATTTTTCTTGGCCGTGAGATCTCATCTTACGGTTGCCGCTTGTCGTCTTTATTTGCCCCATGCCGAAATTACCTTTTTCTAACCTTTTGGGCTTGCCATGGGTCATTTTCCCTTAGCCTAGGCATCCTCATGCAGTCCGTTATTTCTCGGACTGCAGTCATGGCCATTTTCCTAGTCCCACAACCCCACAACTTGCCCCATGCTAAAAGAAAATGAAGCGTTCAATTTTCGGGTGCATCCGGGGTCAATATTGGCCCCGGATGGACCTTGGGCTTGTATTTCTCCTTCCCCATGTAGTCCGTTGCAACTCGGACTACAGTACGGGCCATTTTCCTAGTCCCACTACCCCACAACAAGCCTCAAACTGAAAGAAAAGAAAACGGCCAACTCCCAAGTGCATCCGGTCTCCATTTTGGCTCCCGGTGCACTTAAAACATGTATTTAGCCAACCAAATGCAATCCATTGTATCTTGGTTGCATGAGGCCTTGTTTTTTTTTTATTTTCTCTGTAAATTCTAGAGAAAATCAAGATACTTTTTAACACCACTAGCATGAGCACTAGTGGGAGCAAGCGAGAAGGCCAAGAGAAAAATAAAAAGTAAAGACACATGGAGGTGGAGGCGTTGGAGCAATTCGAAAAATCTCGGATTGACCTCCCCCAAGAAAATGGAGTCAAAAGGGACTCCATGGGAAAAATAAGCCTCCGGCAGAAAATCGGAGCATGAGGGTCTACCGTTTGGGAGAAATAGAGGCAAATGGAGACTCTCATGGGCATAGAAAGACCACAGGTGCAGTCCAAGAAATAACGGACTGACCTTTGAGCATGGGAAGGGTCAAAGAGGAGAAGCCTAGAAAAGGACCTTAACAACTAGTTGACACTTGGTATGCAAAAAGAAAAAGAGAAAAAAAAAAAAAAAAAAAAAAAAAAAAAAAAAAAAANAAAAAAAATAGAAAAATGGGAGGTGAGAGAGGACGAGTGAGTTGGCCGTCAGTAGGGACTGCAGCAAGTAGGGACTAGCAAGTCCCTACTGTCCACAAGTGGAGGGAAAAGAAAAAAAAAGAAAAATAAAAGAAAAAAAGGAAAAGAAAAGGAAAAGTCAAAAGGGCACTAATAACCAAAAACGGCCACCTAGGGGATGCATTTGTGACCAGATTCATTATGACTTTAATTATTTGCATCTCACGGTGCGCCATAATTTTTTTCTTGGGGCGCCGCACGTCCCCGCCACTTGTCCCGCGTTAGTCCCCGCCACTAATCCCGCTAGTGGTCCCGTCGGTACTCGTCCCGCACTAGTCCCCGGTACTAGTCCCACTAGTGGTCCCCGACACTTTGCTCCGCCGATGGTCCCCGACACTTTGTCCCACCAGTGGTCCCCAACACTTTGTCTTCCTCTTGTTCCGCGTGCCGATCTTCCCGACCGTAACTTTTTGCTTGGCCCATGGCCCCTTGGCCTTCCTGTCGTTGCGTCCCGGTGACCCTCTTGGCCCGGCTACCTTCTCAGGCGCCGACTTCTTAATTACTATTTTTTCCAACTCTTCTCTCGTTGAGGTGCCCTTCTCCTTTTCTAGGGAAGTGCCGTTTTTGCCCACCTTTTGCGGTTCCTTGCCGCTCGCCATCCCGCTAGCCTTTTCTTGGTCCAGCGGCTCCGGTGACCCGAGACAACCTCTAAATCCCCAAGTGTTAGTGCCAATGCCTTTAGTCCTCTTACCCTTCTTGCCTCCGGTTTTCTCTGTCGTGCACAATTCCGCGGTATACCGCCTCTCAACGGGCAAGGCTTATCTCGGGACCCACCGGTCCCGACAACGGTCTTCGGGACCTGGAGTAGGCTGGTGCGGATATGTCTGTCCATGACGAGCGGATATGTCTATCCATGACGAACCTTAGGTTGTACCAAGGCGCCCAATATGACTTCTTCCGTCTATTGGTCGAAATGGGGCCCTTCGAGGGGAATTGGGCAAGGGAACTCGCCGAGATATTAAACTGTCTCAGCGCGGATGAGGTGTTTGTCCTAAGCCCCGTCCATTAGAAAATAATCCATAGGGATGTAGCAATGGGGGAGATGATTCTGGACGGGCTAAGGGAGCTGTGGTACGAGGAAGAGGATGATCTCACCGATGAGGAGGCAAATGATGCAATTGAGCAATGCGACTTTTGAGGAATGGAACCGGGAGCAGGAACAAAGTTTAAGCAACCGGATGTTTAACGGGTGGAAACCAAAAAGGCTTGGAAGAGGAATAAAAATGACCTTGCCGACGAGAAATGAGTGGAGGGGAACGACTTGCAACCTGGCAGGAAAGGAGATCGCGTCTGTGGGTAGAAAGGATAGAAAGGGTATGAAACCCGACGCGAGAGGAAGAAGGATGGGACAACGTCGCCAAAAGGAATGTAGAATCCCTCGGGACGGTCTGCCTATCGAAGAAAGGTTGACAAATGTTTTGTGTATCACTAGCATCTAGACAGAACCCGATGTGGATCTTAGATTAGGTCGAGCGACGGACTAGCAACATGGGCCACGAATTCACCAATGAAGGGTAGGATGACGTAAGCAGTAGGGTCGTAATAGGAGGATGAGAGGAACTCAGGCTGCCGAGCCAGTTAGTCTAGATTTGGGTGCTGCATTTTGTAGCGGACTGGTTAGGAGGGTACGAACACATCCTCGTGGTGGCGGGAACATTGGACGCAGTAAAACTGGGTTTTTCGTCGCTGGCCGACACCTACTATAAAATCTCGTTGGAAGAAGGACCCTTCTATGAGGATAAAGCAAAAGAGGTCGTCGACATTCTGAGAGTTATTAAGAACGGCTGAATCAAGGAGGATGAGAGAACTGAGGACGCGATACTTCGCCGCGAGGTTGCAACGACCCCCTCGTATATAGGCGACGTGTTCCTACTGTTCGAAGTCGTGTGGTCGGCACTTAAGCAGAAGGAACCACCGATGGCGGGCAGATAAGAAGAGGATCAAGGTATGTATGGGGGAGGGTCAACACCAAGAGTGAAGTGTACAATAAGAGGAAGATTATTGATGAAAGGATGAGAGGGCTAAACTAGGACATCACAAACTTTCGGTGGATGCAGCAGTCGACCGGAGGAAAGTGCGAAGGGAGACACCGCAGGATGGCTCGAAGAATGACGCTTTGGGAGAACAGGCCCCGTGAGATCCTGCCGCCAAACGAGGTAGACAACAGGGTAGAAACAAGTATGCCGACAAGGAATGGGGTGAGCAACCCGATAATGGACTGGGTGGGAATGGAGCTAGTGGAAGATACAGTGTACCTAGTGGTGGAATTGGAATGGCGTGCAAGAAGGGAATTCGGGGGGGGGTGAACTTGGATCTTCCGGAACGCGTACATGCCACGGATTCGCTGTACCTGTCGGAAGAAGGGTGATGCACCTTTGGAATCACCTTGGCATCCGGGGGAGACCCCGTGCGAATGCTTGAGGGGGCTTGGCAACTAACCTGGCGAGAGGGGTTCGAATTCGCGGATCCGGAGCGGGACGATGTAACGGCTGAAGTAAGAACCATCGTGGCAGGAACCCTTACCCTGCCAAATGAAATCATACGAATGAGTCTGCCGCCCTTTCTACTGAGTCGAATGGGAGGCACAAAACGACTTGAGCACGTGGTAGCTGCACTAACTAAGCTAAGCTTCGAAGAAACATCAGTGTATCAAGAATACTGCCGGGCCTCTCTAGAGATAGGGCCGTTTGAGGAAGAACATAGATACGAAGTGTTATGCGTTTTGCGTGCGGCTGTGACAACTAGACTAGGAACCCCACTAATAAGTGATGAAACTATGTGGGGAGTCATTAGGTGCGAAGTAAGTCGTGGAATGACCTACATAGACGACGTCCATCATTTATTCGAGCTACCATAAGAGGAAGCAGCCCAATAAAAAGGAAAATAAAAACAAGAGTGGTGGAAAGGATGGGGTAGGAAGCAGGAGGAGAACTAACAATGTGCGGAATCATGGAAGGAATAAAAATTATTTTCTGTTTGAACCATGTAGGAATCCGCCAACCGGCGATGGCAATGAGGCACACCCGAACGTCCCGATGACCCACGCATCCGCGACCACCCATGGAGAGAGGTAACGGGTGGGAAGTGTCGCTCCCAGGAAGCTACGAAGTTCGAGGGATCGATGTAGAATGGCGTATTGTGACCTCGGGGCGAAACCAAGCCTTTATGATGGTGGAATGCCTATGGAGTGGCATGGGATTCAATCGAGGGTCAGGAGATGACCTGTACACCGACCTAAGGGTGACTGGAACCGTGTATCTACTTGAGATTGGGTGACACATGCTGGGGACCGAGATGACACTAGGGTATGGGCTGCTGCCAATCTTTCCGAGAGCGGCCAGAGCGTTGAATCGAATAGGCCAAAAAATTTGAGGAAGAAGGAATGTAGGGTTGAGGACTCGGGTGGAAATAGGAGGATGGCGAGAGTTTAGAATGTCGATGGCGGGATTGTGGTGTCGAGTACCCCACTTTACGATAGACTTGGTGTTCGGGAGCCTCGCAAGGGCAAGGGACCTGGTGAATGCAACCTTAATCTGGGTTCACCATTTCCAGCCTTAGACGACGGGAATGTTTTACGATGTGTAAGTGAAGCACGGACTGTTTTGGGGGAATCGGATGTGGGAATTGCTAGAACTCATCGAAATGTTGATATCCAGGACGCCACGTCTGGCTTATGAAGAATATGAGCCAATAATTATTAGGGAAATAGGAATGGGAGAAAACTACCTGGCAGGGGTCGCTAGCCTGTTTGAAGAGCCCGTCGAACAAGACGACCCTGAGGAACAGGAGTGAGAAAAGACCAGGGAAGGTGGCCAAATATGAATACTAGCTATGAATTGTTGAACAAAGGCGAGAATAGCGATCGGCGGAAGATAGCAGCCGGAATCCTACTCTATGTAAGGGTGCGTCAGGAAAAGGACTAGGATGGTCGCTACAACCGAGGGTGCTAGAGATGTCCAAAGGTTGGAAAGGCAAAAGGTCATCTCCGAAAGTGAGACCCACCCGCCATGGACTCGCGACTTTAGAGCCGATGCGCGGTGGTGTCAAAACGCCGACCCATAGCAGCGGGCTTTCCGACAAGAAAGGCAAGTGATAGCCCGCGAACCGGGAAAGGAGTGCAGACCTGTTACGACCACCATAAAAACAGAAATATTAAAATGCCAAAGATAGGGAGACTATGAAACCGACAGTAAGCCTTAGGGCCTGGAAACCCTAATAACTGTGAACAATCGACCGTTTTGGGAATTCTCCCCCCCCCTATGTGCAAGATTAAAAAAGGATGACGACAAAGGAAAGCAGGGGGTCTACGAAGCGAGGGGAGTCAGGGCATAGAGAAGGATGAAGAATAGAACGACGGGTCCATACAAGACCGACAGTCGACGAATCCGGAAGGAGGGAAGGAAGGAAGGAAGGAAGTTGCAACCGGGGAAAGCCCATGAAAAGTCGGCGGAAGCAAACGAGGAACTGAAGAAACCAGGGGGGTAGGGATAAAGGCAGCCCGATGCCACGGGCATCGGAGGGCGCACTGTCAAAAAAGGTGAGGCTAACGGACACTCGAAAGAAATTAACCGAAATACAGAGAAGAACGATATAATATAAAGCAAATTCATGAAAGACATGATGAATGAGCGTGAGGGGGACTCCACTGGAGAAAGGCTGTGCGAAGAGCAAGGGACAAATCCGGGACGAGGAAGTCGAGACGATATCATATAAAGAAGAAAGGGTAGGACCGAAGAACGCAGAGAGACGCCGATAGAGAAAGGAAAGGAGAGAACGGAGTCTCTGGGAAGGGAGACAAAAAAGGCTACCAACCCACCTACTATAGACAACAAGGCAAATCGACCAGCAGCCTCACCCATAATTGCAAGGAGGTGCGAAGGACTTTGGAGCTTAAGAGGGAGGGTGCTAGGGTAGTTTGACCCGAAAGGGACGATAAAGGCTGGAGAAGGGGTAGAAGCCGGTAAGGAAGAACAAGGCTCCGGCGCCACCGATAGAACAGGAGGAGCCGATGGGGGACTTAGAAAAATGGTGTCTTCCCTCACGCGGGCGCTAAATAAAAATCAAGGGGACTTGGCCGATGCCAAGAAGAAGCTGACGTTCGATGGAGCAAATATCACGAAATTCCTGATAGACTACGAGAACCTGGCGGAACTACTAAGATGGAGTGAGGAAAAAAAGATGGAGCACCTAGGACAGCATGTGTCACGGAACCTAGGAAGGGACATAATGACCATCGTCGCCACCAACAGATTTTGGAAAGAGGTCCGGGACGCAATGATGAGAAAATACTTGGAAACCGAGAAGATGGCTACGGAGACAGAGCTGGCTGCGGTGCAAAGAAACAACTTTGCTACGTACAACGGTTTCCTGAGGGAATTCACCCTCGTGACATTGCGAATTATGGGGGTAACCGACCTCATAATGAGTAATTACTTCCTTAGGCAATTCATTGAGTTCGATAAAGACAAGATCCTATCAGCCTACCAACAAACCACAAAGTTTATAAACACAAGGGACGTCGATTTCAGTACCGTGACAGACACTGCTGAGAAGATGGTCATAACCGACTCATTGACCCTGCGGGAGGAAGGAGAGGTCATAGACTTAACCGGTAAGACAAGTGATAAGGTAAAAAAAGGGATAGAAAGTCTGCATGAGCGTGTCCATGGGGTAGATGGAAAGATCGAAACGGTAAATAATACATTAATGGTAATGCAAGTCGAGGTGACGCAAACCCAGGCGGTTCGACCACCCCTACCACCACAAGAAGTTGTGGCTCCCACGGGAATAACTAATCGAGGGTTCAATACAAGGGATCCGGCCAGTAAACAATGCAAATACTGTACGTTGTTCAGACACTTCCTGCAAGCATGTCCAAGGCTCAACCACGATATTGCGTACAAAAGGTGCTCTAGGACGTTACGAGGCGAAATCATAGGCCCCCAAGGAGAGAAAGAAAATTGGAACTCCCCAGGAGGGATGCGATGGACCACACTTGCACTTAACAACCTCGACGTCGCCACAATAGAAGTTGAGCCTGTGGCGAACTCGCTTGGGAAGAGGTGCGGGGACGCGGGCCGCATGTCAACTTTAGCTTATAAAATGACGGCCGAGATCTGGTGAACATGACCACCAGGCAGCGAACAACAGAAAAAAAGGTCGTACATGACACAATTATGGAAGATGCAGGGGATGGCTTGGGAACACCACAAGAAACGGAGGCGTATGAACAAGAGAGGGTTTATGGAAAACCTAGAGAAGAGACCCCGATAGACATAGCAACCTCAGTCAAAAAGAAATTCCGATATCAGATTCCCATCCTGACCCGGATGACACCCTGAGCAAGCTGCAAGGGACCATGGTGTTGGTCTCGTTTCAAACCATGCTACAAGCAAGCCCTAAACTCCTGAAAGGCCTTAGGCAGCTACTGACGAAGCGAAGAGTAGAGATGAAAGAAGGACCGAAACTGCAGGAAGAACAAAAGAAAGAGGAGGCACCGCGAGAAGTGGCTAACCTCAAAAGGATTCTCGAGGACCTGGAAGACCTAGAGAAGGCCTTCGCAGACATCTGGCTAAGCCTAACAGACCGCGAAGGTGGCGAAATTATGAGGGCACCACACCGAACGAAGCTTAGTTTTCATGCGCTGCTGATGGGCAAGTTGAAAGTCTAGATTGGAAGCCACCACACCGATGCACTGGTAGACGGAGGGGCTGAGATCACGCTCATTATGAAGGATTTCGCAAAGATTACGGGATGCCTAGTAAACAAGGAGACAACTGGAAGCATCCACGGAGCAGGTGGGGAAATTCCTTTATCCGGTTATATTACTAAGTTTGCAGCCAAAACCGGAGTTAGGGAGTCAATTTAGTCGTTCCAACGGATGACTGTCATGGATGAAATGGACCACGACATAATCCTTGGGAGACCTGGGTGCGCAAATGTGGAAATGATAGGAATGCACATGCATGATGGGACATACATGGTAGACATAGAAGATCCAGTGACGGGAAGTGGGAAATTGCTCCGTCTCATTGGGACAGGGGGTGACACACCAAAAGGGAAGCTAGCGACATGGTTACCATCGTTCGAGGAAAGTGCCAGAAAAGGGGGCCTTCACACGGATGGAGGGAATGAGTAAAAGGGTAGAAATTATGATCGAATAAACTTTCAACAAGAAAACATGGATAAAAATAGCTGGGTAGCACAGCAGTGCCACCCGGATTAAGTGGCCGGAATATCCGGCCTTATCCGAAAATCCGGATAAACCGGAAAAAGGCCAAAAAAAAAAAAAAAGAAAAAAAGAAAAAAAAAACGTTTGTGCGAAATGAGGGCTACCCGAGTTACGAACCTCGGAGCTTTTTGGCCAAAAACAATTTTGTGGGCACTCGGTGTGTTCATGTGTGTATTTCTGGTCCCCCAATGTATAAAAGAGTTAGGGAGGGGGGGGTGGGAGGGGGTCAGGGGGTTCGCGGGGGTTCAGGAGTGGAGATACCCACACCCATACTCGCACACACACGCAGCCACATACACACGAGTGATTGACTTGTTGATCTGCATTATCGGAACGCGGGACACACATTGTATCCACACACACACACACACACACATACATGCAAAGCCTGAGTCAGGTACATTGAAAGCCAAATTAACGTCCACACGGGCACCGAAAGGCAAAGTGAGGTTGACATGCAGCAAACCCAGACTGAAAGCGTCCACACACACACTGAAAGCCTAAGTCAAGTACACAAAGACACACACTGAAAGCCTAAGGAAGGTCCACATACACACACTGCAAGCCAAAGTACGGTCCATGCACACACTCAGAGTGTAAGTAAGGCCCACACAAGCACACTGAAAGCCTAAGTCATGTTCACATACACAACAAGTGCAAGTCATGTGTGCCCCTCTCTCTCTCTCTCTCTCACACACACACACACACACACACACACACAAACACACCTACCTCTCTCTCTCTCTCTCTCTCTCTCTCTCTCTCTCTCTCTCTCTCTCTCTCTCTCTCTCTCTCTCTCTCTCTCTCTCT
>BFEA01000391.1:453350-465259 GCA_003427395.1 Chara braunii | reverse complement strand
AGTGGAGGAAGAAGCAAATGAAGCGCGAGAGAACGAAGACGATGAAGAGGAGGGAGGAGAAGAAGAGGAGAAGGAGGAGGAGGAGGAGGAGGAGGAGGTAGAAAATGACCAAGAAGAGGAGGAGAAGTGGAGGAAGAAGAAAACGAAGAGGAGGGAGAAGAAGAAGAGGAGGAGGAGGAGGAGGAGGAAGAAGCAACGCACAAGGAAGATGGATGTTCAAGAGAAGAAAAAAAAAAATTCGGCTAATACGTCGGCTATGGCTAATGGACGAGGAGGAGAAGAACATGAGGAGGAGAAGGATGATGAGGAGGAAGAAGACGATGACAAAGAAGAGGGAAGAAGAGGAGGAGGAGGAGGAGGAGGAGGTAGAAGATGATGACGAAAAAAAGGGAGGAAAAGGATAGGAGGAAGAGGGGGAGAAAGAAGACGACGAAGAGGAGGGAGGAGAAGAGGGCGAGGAGGAGGAGGAGGAAGAGGAAGCAGCGCACAAGAAACGTGGATTTTCGGGGGGAGAAAAAAAAAACGGCTACGGCAAACGAACGAGGACGAGGAGAAAAGGAGGAGGAGGAGGTAGAAGATGATGAAGAAGAGGAGGAGTGAAGGAAGAAGAAAACGAAGAGGAGGGAGGAGAAGAAGAGGAGAAGGAGGAGGAGGAGGAGGAGGAGGAAGAAAAGCACAGGGACGGCGACGTGAAAGCCTAAGCAATGGAGGTAGTCGACGAAGAGGAGGAGGAAGAGGAAGACGAAGTAGAGGAGGAGGTTGGGGCGACGAAAAACGAGGAAGAAGAAGAGAAAGAAGAGGAGGAGGACGGCGATGAAGAAGAAAAAGATGAGAAGGAGGGGGAGGGGAGCGACGGCGGGAGGATACTCTGTAACGTTTTTTTTTTTTTTTTTTTATTAATCAATCAATCAATCAATCAATCAATCAATCAATCAATCAATCAATCAATCAATCAATCCAATCAATCGATCAATCAAATTGATTAATTCATTCGGATCTTGATTTTCAAAACAAGATCCGATTGAATCAATCGATTTGATTGATCGATTGATTTGATTGATTGATTGATTGATTGATTAATCAAGATCCGATTGAATCAATCGATTTGATTGATCGGTTGATTTGATTGATTGATTGATTGATTGATTGATTGATTGATTGATTGAGGAGGAGGAGGAGGAGGAGGAGGCAGAGGAGGATTAGGAGGAAGTGGAGGAAGTGGAGGAAGTGGAGGAAGAGGACGAGGAGGAGTTGAAGGAGGAAGAAGAAGAAAAAGAGGAAAAGGAGGAGGAGGAAGAAGAGGGGGAGAAGAGGAACACGAGGAGGAGGAGGAGGAGGAAGGAGAAAATGAAGAGGCGTGGAGGAGAAAATGAGGAGAAGGAGGAGGAGGAGGAGGAGGAGGAGGAGGAGGTAGAAGATGACGAAAAAGAGGAGTGGAGGAAGAAGAAAACGGCAAGGAGAATAAAGAAGAAGAAGGAGGAGTAGGAGAAGGAAGAAGAAGAAGAGGAGGAGGAAGAAGAAGAAGAAGAGGGGGAGTGGAGGAAGAAGAAAACGATAAGGAGGAAGAAGAAGAATGATGAGGAGTAGGAGAAGGAAGAAGAAGAAGAAGAGGGGGAGGAGGAGGAGGAGGAGGAGGAGGAGGAAGAAGATAATGGTGAGAGGGAGGAGGAAGAGGAGGACGGCGACAAGGAGGAGAAGAACGGGAAAGAGGAAGAGGAAGAGGACAAGGAGGAAGAGGAAGAGGAGGAGGAGTACTAAGAGGAGGAGGAGGTGGAGGGTGGTTAAGCGGGACGACTTGTCTTACCTGGTGGGGGAGAACGAGGCTAAGCGATGGAAGGCGAAGGCGGCGGCAATGCTCGAAGCTCGGGGACGCGACGGCCAGCAGGCAGCGCGGCCGTGGGGCGACGGGCCGTTGGTGGGGAGGGACGGGCAGGCCTCAGGCACTACACCAAGCACAATCGCAGACGGGGGCTGCGCGAATTCGAATTCAGAAAAGGCCCGATCAGGGCCGTGGATAGTCTTCGATCAACGGCCCAGATCGGGCCTTTTTTTTTCGAAACCGGTAGGCCCCCTGCGAAATCCAATAGTGGGAGGGTGTTCGGGTTGCCACCCAGTACCCCGCCAGACCCCCCAAGAAAAATTCCGAGCCCTGCGCATATTTTGCGCAGGCCCCGAAAATATTATTTCCGGTATTATCCGGTGCCCTTCTTCCGGCCGGATAAACTGGATATTTAGAGGGCATCCGGATATCCGGATTTTCTACATAGCAAAATAGGATTACAGCAAAAAAAACAGAGACAGGAGGATGATGCCCTTGTTATTATGGTAATAAAGAAGGATACAGAGGTCGAATTGAGAGCCAACTTGCCTAGACCAAAGGAGGCTCGAGATGAGGAGTTCAAGATAACGCTTGAAGTCCCTTACTTACTGCACCTCGTCAAAGTCATTAGGTACCATAAGGTAGGCGTGGACCCAGTTGCGCTCGCCAAGTTTGAGGGAGAAGTTCGGAAAGGCTACCGCTTGAATGGGAAATTGATCAGCATCCAACCTCGGATTGTCGAAGCACCACGAACAATTCCGACTGTTCATTTTTTAGAAGAAAGATTCCGGAAGGAAGCGTTCGCAAGTACAAGTCAGTAGGAAAGAAGGCTAAGTCTGTCTCGATCTTGCTAAAAACAACAAGGGAGGAAACCATGGAAAACAAGGAAGAAGTTCTCC
Organism: Chara braunii; assembly: GCA_003427395.1. Lineage (NCBI taxonomy): Eukaryota > Viridiplantae > Streptophyta > Charophyceae > Charales > Characeae > Chara > Chara braunii. Next base: position 462,541 of record BFEA01000391.1, on the reverse strand, counting down.
GGGTGATTACAAAGAGAAGGGCAACGGAGGGACACCGAATACGGAATGAAGTAGCAGAAACCATGAAGATAGGGGTGGAGGGTTTCATGACATAGCAGGAGACGCGCTTGATCAGGGAAGCATTTCAAAAATTCCACCTAACATTTGCCTTCAATGACCATCAGAAGGGACGATTAGATGCAAAGTTGATACCTCCGGTCAGGATCCACACAGCCGAGCATGAATGTTGGAACGACAAGGGGTTTGCCTACGACTTTGGAGTAGCAGGGGAAGTGACAGAATTGCTTAAAGCAAAGATGGACTCCCTCGTGGCAGAACCTACCGCATCGCCATACACGAATATGTGGTTTGTGTTCTGGAAACCTAACAAGTCGCTTAGATGGATCCAGAATCTGCAAAAATTAAATGTTGTCACCATCCGGGATGCGGGGTCGCTGCCTCAAGCTGGCCTCCTGGCAGAATCCCATGTTGGACGAAGCATTTCCTCGCTGATAGACCTTTATTCTGGATACGGTCAGCTCCTGCTGGACGTCCGGGATAGACCCTACGTGGCCATGCATACCTCGGTAGGCCAACTACAAATGCAAGTGACTCCTATGGGCTTCACCAATGCGGTGGCAGAAACGTAAAGCAGAATGCTTACAATTGCGGGAGACGTGTTCCCGACAAAATGCGAACCTTATATTAACGACAATCCAATCAAGGGCGCACGGGACAAGGATGAAACGAAAATTCAGCCAGGGATACAGAGATTTGTGTGGGACCACGTGAAGGATATCAAAGAGCTTCTCCGCAGGTTCCTGGTGTATAACATCACTGCCAGCGGTTCCAAGAGTATCCTGGCGGTTCCAGAAGTGACCAGCATGGGGTTTCGTTGCGGGTCATAGGGAGGAAGCCCGACCCGACCAAGACTGATAAAATCTCTCAATGGTCAATGCATCTACGTACCACAACGGAAGTAAGGGCCTTCCTAGGGGTCGTAGCGTTTTTTAGGAGGGTACATTGGACTGAACGGAGGAACGGGAAGCCGCCGTCCAGACCCTGAAAAACATATTGACGTCCGAACAGGTCACCCTTGTCGCTCCATGCTTTAACGATGAGGTAGGGCATCCGTTTGTACTCGAAACCGATGGGGGACCACAAGCTGTGGGAGGAGTCCTGATCCAAAGAGGGAAGGATGAGAGAGAACGACCAATCAGATTTGAAAGTAGGACGCTGAACTCAGCTGAGTGTTGCTATTCTCAATTCAAGAAGGAGGTACTGGTCGTTTTCCGCTGCCTCAGAATCTTCCAAACTTACTTCTTTGGAATGAAATTCATCTTGAGGATCGACCCGACAAATGTCGCAAGGGCACTGAAGAACTACAAGCCTATAGACCCTACGGTGGGAAGATAAACTGGTTTCATTTGGCAGTTTGATTACAAGATCGAGCTCATTGGCGGTCTTAGGAATAGGGCCGATGACTTGAGCACGGTATATATTACACCAAAAGGAGTAGAGGACGAGGAACCTATCGATGCGTTCCTCGACTATGGGGGAGGGACCCTTGTGGTAGATAACGAGATGGTAGAGCCTGCCTGCACATCCGAGGAATTGTTGATTAGCATTGAAAAAATGGTCTTCTACAGTAGTCGCAGAACTCAGGGAAGGAGCAGTCACAAGGACCGGCCGTCAGGAAGAGAGGGACTCATAGGGTGACGTTATGGGGCCTCACGAAGAGTTAATGACAATGGTTGTAGAAGGGGGACGGGAAAGTCTGGTTGGATCATGGGAACAAAGGCGGCAATAATACCTAGTAAACCAAGCACAAAACAGACTGGAGGATCGCCGGGATCGGAAGGAATTCTTCCTCATCCGGTTGTACGATAGGGTCTTCAAGGAGATCGGTCTATTACGGGTAGGGAACAAGGAAGCTGAGGAGGTCAGCCTCAAGGCCAGAGAGGAAGCCGATAAGTATGTATTGAAGAATGTACACTTATTCAGGAAAGAGGAAGGCCTAATGCCTAGAAGGGTTGTGTGCGGATGATCAAAGCAAGTGGGTATCTAGCGAAAATAACACCAATCTACTTTTGGTCGGGAATGGGGAGTATGGTTGCCACATATTGCCAGACCTGCTTGATCTGTCAAGAGCGAAATACGACTCGGGTTTTTGAACCTTTGAGACCCACGCGAGCGTTAGGACCAGGACACATGGTTCATCTCAATCTCGTGGTCATGCATGTATCTACGAAAGGATACAGGTACATATTTGACGCTAGAGATAACCTTAGTGGGTTTGTGGAGGCAGTAGCTCTTAAGAGGAAAACCAGACTGACATTCTAGAAGTTTTTTCCTGGAAATTGAGGCCCTGTCCAATTGACATACTGGATCGAGGACTTTTACCTAAGGCACTCATTCATTAGAAGATTCATAGCTAATAATGGGACATAGTTCGTGAACCAAGACGTGTTGAACACATGTAAAAGGTTTGGGGTGCCCATAAAGTTAATTGAACCATTCCACCCAGAGGCCAATGTTCCTGTGGAAAGAGGATATCTGACACTGAGAATATGATCGCGAAGTTAGCAGTTGATGATCTCGAGAAGTGACCTAAGTACCTCAAGCATACCGTGTTTGCAGAGAACGTGACTCCAAAGAGGACTACAAGATGTATCCCGACCGAGTTATGGTATGAGAGGGATATTGACTTCCTAGTGGAAGCCCTAGTACCAACTTGGAATAGGCTGGATGATGACCCAACACTTGACGACGAAACAATTAATTAAGTCTAGATGTCAGCAGGTTTCTCAAAATGAGGAGGCAATGGAAGAAATAGTGAGCAGGGTTCTGGATAGCAGGATGAAAGACGAGGCAAGGTGGGATCAACTGAAGAACATCAGGAAAGGACCACTACAGGCGGGGGAAATGGTCCTAGTCAAAAATTCGGCACTAGAAAACACTTGGTCAGGACAATTAGGAAGAAGGTTCAAAGGTCCCTACCGAGTTACCAAGAGGTTGGGGATGAACACTTTTGAATTGGAAGATTTGGATGAAACCAAGGTGAAAGGGTCATTTCCAGGACAACGGTTGGTCAGATTTCTAAGTCGAGAGCCAGTGGAACAGTGGTTGCAAGAGGCTTAGGCCAAGGAAGCTGGGGAGCAGGTCGGCTAAGGCGCCAACAAGGATCTAACCTTTAACGTGTTTGTTTTTCTGGGGGATGAGTTTCTTGACTATGGTTACGGGGAACGGATTGCGCGGGATGAGTGATGCGGCTGGGGCATTGTACCATAGTTTTTGTGGGGGATGATATTGGGGTGGATGCCTGAGGCATTGTACCATAATTTTTGTGGGGTATGATATTGGGGTGGATGCCTGAGGCATTGTACCATAATTTTTATGAGGGATGATATCGGGATGGTTGCTTGGGGCAATGTATCATAACTTTTGAAAGGATGGATGGGATTCAAGTGGGAAATGCGGAACGACTCATTTCATGAATATGCATAAACGGAAACTTGGCAAAGGGGTGCACACTTGAAAATTTGGGCAATGTTGTCATCATAAGGAAAGGGGGTTTTGCTTTTGTTACTGTCTGGATGAGGCTCTGCATTGGGAATATGGACTGGGGTTTTTGTTTCCTTGTGATGACAGGCATAGGGAAAACCTCAAGAGAAGATGAAACTCAACAACGAGAATGATATCAACCGCGCGAACACGCCTTTCGAAGATTAATGACGAAGGCCAGAGAGGCGACGGGACAGACAAAGACCGATACTGTTCATAGACCCGCAACCAAGACGGTCACGAGGGAGAAGAAAGAGAAAGTTGTTGGTTAGCAAGCCCTCGCCCCTTAAAGAAGACGCGGAATTACAACCCTTGTTTGAGGAAGAAATAGAGGAGCAAAGAGAGGAGGAGAAAAAAGATGAAGGAAGACAAGGTACGAGTGACAGTTGTAAGAGAAGGGAAGAAAAAAAACAAAATGTGCGTGACAGCAGTGAGAGAGGTAATGAAGAAAGACAAAATGTGCAGGACAATGGAGAAAGAAGGGGTGAAGAAAGAGAAAGCATACATCACAGTTGGAAAAGAAGGGAGGAGCAAAGACATAGCATGCAAGACGGTTCTGAGAGAAGTGAGGAAGATGCCCGAAGTGGGTACGACAATTGTGGGAGAGGGTATGCGGAATTCGAAGAGGGATACGAAAGAAGGATGAACATCCATTTCAACTTCATCCCTGAGAACTTTACGGGTGAGTTCAACTCTGTACGGGAGAAAGAAAATGAGAGTGATGATGAGGTGCAGGAAGTCATTGTCATCAGTAATGGCGATAAAACGGACGAGATCTCAAGGCCCAGGGAAGAAGTACAACCTTCAACAAGCGGGCCAAAGCAAGGACCCTCCAAATGGGAGGAAGAGTTCGGACCAACACCCAGTCATTAGTTTGAACAATCGGTTAGTGTGATTAATCACGCTGGATCATAAAGACCAGAAAACTAATAAAGGTCGGAGTGGCGGTTACACCGCTGAACTTTTATAGCGAGGAAGAATTGCAAGAGATTGCAAAGAGAAAAGGAGAAATTTTGGCTGCCGGCCTGGGAGCCGAGATGCCAGCAAAACGCAACGACGAACGGGTGCCCAAGCGGCAAAGGACTGATGACAATGAAAGAGATTAAGCTTGGGGCGTATTTTGAAAAACATTGTGTTTAAAAATAGAAAAGCTTGGCTAAGTATGAATAAGATTGTTGATAAGGATTAGTCAGGAATTAGCTTGGATGGGCAAAAAAATATTTTACGAGCAACTTTTGGATGTGCTACCTTGAAAGGATTTTGTGCGAAATGACATTGGCAAGCGATATGGATTCGATACTAGTTGGGACAGTTGAATTGTGAAATTTGAACGAGACAATGATTGTAGTTTGGAATGAAAACTATGAATTTGGATTGATTGAGCAAGCAAAAGCACCGAGTATCAGTTGAGTAAAAGAGAGTTTAGGGAACCTATGGGTAGAGCGGCATAAGGATATCCGCCCCTAGGAGCCTAATCCAACCAAGTCAAAGTCGTGTCGCAAGGGACAAAGTTGTGCTGAGTGAGAAAGCGTGAAAAAGACAAGAGGGCCCCACATTCAAAGCTACGGCTAAACGGAGGAAACCAAACCTGACAGGGAAAGAAAGATAGGGAAAGAAAGATAATCCAATTATCACAAAGCAAACGATTGGATTATCAAAACCCGGGAACTAATGAGGGACGGAGTGGCGGTTACACCTCTGGACTTTTACAGTGAGGAAAAACTGCGAGAGATTGCACAGAGGAAACAAGAGATCATGGTCGCCGGCCTGGGAGCCGAACCAGCCAGGCGCGGCGACAAGTGGGCACCCGAGAGACAAATGACTGACGACCCAAGGAGGGACTAACGATGAGACAAAAGTTTAGCGGGAGTTATCTTTTTTTGCAATAAGTAGAGGAAAAATTTGACTAGTATGAATGAACTTGTTGAGGGCGAGTACGACAGGGACAAGTCAATACCTTAGCTTAATAGGCAATAAAACAATATTAGAGCTACTTTTTTGAATGCGCTACCTCATATGGATCTTGAGAGAAATACATTGGCAAGGGGCACAGGGTATGAGACTAGCTGGGATGGGACAATTGTGAGCTTTGGACAAGACAAAGATTGTACCTTGGATGAGAATTATGAATATGGATGAATTAAGCACGAAAGAGCATTGAATGACAGACGAGTACAAGAGAGGTTAGGGAACCTATGGATAGAGAGACAGGAGGATGTCCTCTCCTAGGAGCCTAATCTGACCAAGTCATGGTCATGTCACAAGGGACAAAGTTGTGAGAGTGAGCAAGAGTGCAAAGGACAGAGGGACTCGCTCTTGATCTATGGTTGAACGACCGGGAGGGCTAGCACCGCCTGAGGTTGAAAAACCTTCACTAGGGTGCTAGACACAAAGTCGGGTGTATGAATGAGGATGATGGAATTGAGCAAAACAATGTTGAGAATAAGAAGAAAGATACGGCACACTGAAAACTGCAAAGATGACTGCCTCCTAACTCCCTAGTAAAAAATCGGACCCGTGTCCTCAAAGCCCATACCCTCGGGCGCTAAGCATTGAGAATAGAAAGGAATGATCCTAACCAGGCTGTTCGACTTGAGAATGGAAAGGAATGACCCTAACCAGACTGTTCGACTTGAGAATGGAAAGGAATGACCCTAACCAAACTGTTCGAATTGAGAATGGAAAGGAATGGTCCTAACCGGGTTGTTCGACTTGAGAATGGAAAAAAATGATCCCAACAAGGTTATTCGGGAATGACCCCTAGCAAGGGTTGTGTATTCTGAAGGGTCACCTTGCATGATTGCTTGAAAAAGGCTGATTGAGAATGAGTTGGAATGAGAAAAATGTGAAATGAAGAAGGTCGGTGGATCGGTCATTGAAATAGCCATGAGGAAGGATGAAAGAGGAAAAGGTGAAAAGGAAAAACGCCGGAATGTCGGTCATTGAAATAGCCATGAGAAAGGATGAAAATGACGGGTGTGAAGAGAAGAGGCCGAGGGGACGGTCACTAAACCAACCTTGAAATAAGATTGAGAAGAGACAAATTGCATGGTAGGATAAAAAAAGGCGGACATCAAAATAAGAAGGACATGGACCGTCAGGACGGTCATAAGGGATGACTATTAAAAAAGCGAAAACTGAGAAAAAAAAGATGGACCTACGGGTCGGTCATGAGAAGTGGTCTATTCAAAAGAAGCCGCCAGATCGGCCATAAGGGTGGCCTTGTTGAAAAGAGGCTACCGGATCAGCCATAAGAATCAACCTTGAGAAAAGTTGGGAAGAACATTGGATTGAGCATTTGCATGGGAATTAAAAATTGCATTGCATTAACAGGGGACCCTACGCAATTTGAAAAGAGGTCGCAGATCGACCATAGAAATAGCAAGAGATTGAGCCTTCCTTCTTCTTCAGGTCTCAGGAATCTGCATGAGAGGGATAGTGATGCACGCACAGCGACCCCGGGACCTTTACCCCGTAGGGAAATGTCCAAGTGCTACCTGCCCCTCGTAAGCACGACACCAGGTTAAAGGATGAAGGTATCGGTCACGGTGCTTGACATCCGAAACCAGCTCCGACAATGAGCTCTAGTCGGAAGGTTCAAATTGCGCCTCGCATTGAGTTCCTAAAAGGTCCAGGGCGCCGAGATGGGTTGAAAAGTTGTTCTTCTAAGTCTTGATGACCCTCTCTAACCACACGCCACGTCATTGAGGGATGGCCTGACCGTTTGGGATCGACCTAGGCTGCTCGCGCTAAGTCAAGCGGCACTGTCCACAACGAAGGTCGGAGCGAGGTACTGGGTGGAATCCGCCACCACCACAGGGCATTGACACCGCCCTGCCGGAGCATTACAACCGTTCCAGGGACTAACCGCGAGGTTTTCGTAACTGCACTTGCAAACTAATAGAGAGTCCCGACTCTCTTGAGAAGGAAGAGTCCGGATCCATAAAACTTACCACGAGGGAGCCACGTATGGTATGATGGGGTCCTGGGAGGCGTGGACTGGACCCGCCTAACAGATGCGATGAGGTACCTCAATGATGATGCCCATCTCCAAAGAAGTGGCCGCCGGACTAGAGTAGAGGACGGGGTGAGTTATCAGCAGGGGGAGGATTGATCACCCTTTCTTTTTTGGGGCCGGTAGGCCGGCATCCGTCTACTTAGTTGGCAGGCAAGGTCTGCATACCTCCAAGTGAGAACCAGTTGCGCGACGGGGACATCACGATTGAGTGGGGGGAAAGTGTGTCATCTACCTAAAAACAAAGCGTGCAAAAGGAACAACAAATAAATGTATGTGGAAATGACTAAGTTGGGCCTGAGAAAAGCCTGGCACGATGCTTGTGAGAAATGTATGTAGAAATGACTAAGCTAGGCCTGAGAAAAGTCTGACAAGATGCCCGTGAGAAATGTATGTGGAAGTGATTAAGTTAGGTCTGAGAAAAGTCTGGCAAGATGTATGTGGAAGTGATTAAGTTGAGCCTGAGAAAAACATGGCAAGATGCCCGTGAGAAATGTATGTGGAAATGATTAAGCTGGGCCTGAGAAAAGTCTGGCAAGATGCGCGTAAGGAATGTACGTGGAAATGACCAAGCTGGGCCTGGCAAAAACCTGGCAAGATGCCCGTGATAAATGTATGTGGAAATGACTAAGCTGGACCTGAGAAAGCCTGGCAAGATGCCCGTGAGAAATGTATGTGGAAATGACTAAGCTAGGCAAGATGCCCGTGAGATATGCATGTGAAATTGATTGAGTCGGGGCTTCAGAAAAGTCTGGTAAAATATATACAAAGAAATGCGTATAAAAGTTGGTTGAATATGAAATTGAGGAAGGGATGACAAGAAGCACGTATTGCACGGGCCGTGGAACCGATTAAAAGAGGAACTGACGGTGGCTGAAGCCAAAAAGGGGACATGATCGACACAAGATGGAAGGGAGATCAGTCAAGGACATTAGGGATGGCAAGGCTCGGGGGAGAAGCATGGGCGGCAAGAGGCGGGAGACGAAAAGTTGGATGCACTTCGGGTGATGAATGAAACGAAAAGCTTCATGCACTTCGGGTGATGAATCATATGAAAAGCTTGATGCACTTCGGGTGATGAATGAGACGAAAAAAATCAAAAGAGGGCTGAATGTTCTAAGGGTGATGAATGAGACGAGAAGTTGGATGCACTTCGCGTGATAAATGGGATGAAAAACTTGATGCACTTCGGGTGATGAATGAGACGAAAAGCTTGATGCACTTCGGGGGATGAATGAGACAAAAGAAGCCGAAAAAGGGCTTGATGTTCTAAGGGTGATGAATGAGATGAGAGAAGACTGAAGGAAGTCCTAAAAAGAGAACTTGACCCCCCACACACCTCTCCCCCCCCCAAGGAGTAGAGACTAGAAGAGACCCCGAGAAAGGACAAGAAAAGACAAAAGGGACCCTGACGAACTAACTACCTAATATATCTTACCCCCTCTCCTTCGCCTGCCCCTCCAGACCCTCCCTACAGACAGAAGACTGGTGCACGATGAGGACATCGCGAATGAGTGGGGGGCCGTCATCAGGGACTGCCACAAGTAGGGACTGGTAGGTCCCTACTGTCCAAGAAAGGAGGAAAAATGATAAAAAAAAGAAGATTTTGTGGCAAGCATAACAATGTAAGGAA
>BFEA01000391.1:430978-453334 GCA_003427395.1 Chara braunii | reverse complement strand
CTAGAAAAGGGCCTTAACGGCCACTTGATACTTGACATGCTAGAAAAAAGAGAGAAAAGAAAAGAAAATGGGGGAGAATAAGACAAAAAGAGTGGTGGGAGTGAGTGAGTTGGTCGTCAGTAGGGACTGCCACAAGTAGGGACTGGCAGGTCCCTACTGTCCAAGAAAGGAGGAAAAAAAAAAAAAAAGAAAAGAGAAAAAAAAAAAAAAAAAAAAAGGTCTTAACGGTAAAAAACGAATGTTTGGGGAGATACATCCGTGACCAGATACATTCTAGAATATGGCGGTTGCAAAGGACCTTGATTTTCTCTTGATTTTGCAGAGAAAATAAAAAAAAATCAAGGCCCCATGCAACCGAAATACAACGGATTACATGCGGGAAGAGAAACACATGTTTTCGATACATCCAGAGACAAAATTGAATCCTGATACACTTGAAAGTTGACCGTTTATTTTTCCTTCAGTTTTGGGCTAGTTGTGGGGCAATGGACTATGAAATTGACCCCTATTGCAGTCCGAGTTACAACAGACTGCATATGGAAGGAAAAACATATGTTTTAGCTGCATCTAGAGCCAATATTGAGCCCGGATGCACTTGAGAATTGAGCGCTTTATTTTCTTTCAACATGGGATAAATTGTGGGGCTGTGGGACTAGGAAAATGACCATAATTGCAGTCCGAGAAATATCGAACTGCATAAGGATACCTAGGCTAAGAAAAAATGAGCCATAACAAGCGCAAAAGGCTAGAAAAGAGTGATTTCGGCATGGGGCAAATAAATACGGTAGACGACAACCGGGAAATGAAATATCGCGACCAAGAATAATTGGCACACATGGGGCATCTAAGGAAGGGATATTGAAACCGCCAAGGACAAGGATGTCCCAATATAAAAATGGGACATCATCCGGGACATTACCGGAAACTAAGTGAGCCCAAATAAAAATAGTCGAAAAATGGGACACGCGCCGGCGAGACTACCGGCGGGACAAAAAAATGGAACTAATACAGGGAGAGTGGCGGGGACTTGAGTTGTCTTAAGGTAACCATGAACCAACATGAGGGATGGCCGCACAAAGCAAAAGGCACCATCGAGATCAAGATCTAGATGGTGGAAAATATTAGCACCACTAGTGTAAGCACTAGTTGGATCAAGTGGGAGAGCCGTGAGAGAAAAGAAAGCAAATACTGATGATGGAAGGGTTGTCTAGCAGTCCGGGGTATTTCGAACGAGCTAGGTATGAGAAAATAGATCCCCAAGGGCCTCAACATAAAAAAAAAGGCTGTCAAAAAGAAAACGGAGCAAAGAGGGACCAAAATTGAGAGTAACGGAGACAAAATGAAGCCCCCTTGAGTGTGGGAGCTTCATTATTGTGATCCGAGATATAACGACCGACTGTTGAGTTTGAATCTGGCCATAGATGAAGATCTATGGCCTAGAAAAAGGTTCAACAACGGCTTGATACTTGTCACATCAGAAATAAAAGAAAAAAAATAAAAATAAAAAAAAATGGAGGGAGAATGAGACGAAGGGGGAGAAAAGAGTAGAGGAGAATGTGTCGGGCCTATTGAGACTTGCATAGTAGGGACTGGCAGATCCATACTGTGACCTTATCCCCCCAAGATTCAAGGAGGGCAATCCGGAACGCAGAGATATGACCCTTGGGGCAATATCTCCACAAAATTTGAATTGAAAAGGCAAAATCAAGAGAAAATGCAAAGGAAAAATGACCAGTTTTCTTTTGGGCCATGAATCTGAGATTCAGATCCATGGAGGAGGGAATATGGACGTTTTTTATGAAGCCTACCCAAACGGCCAACTCCGGAATAGGTTGGCAACACAAAATCGAAAGAAATCGAAGAGAGAAAAATAAAAAACTGTGCATTTGACCCAAAAAGAGGGCTAGATGCACCAAAAATTGAAAAAGTGAGCTTAGGGACTCAAATTTGAAGCAAGGACTACTTGGGCATAGCAAGGGGTATTGTTGGTCTTGGATCTCAGCCAGATCCAAGGCTGAAAAGGCTCTGAGGCATGGGGAAATACCTCGACCTATCGAAAACAGGATAGAAACTGAAAAAATCGAGAAAAAAACTCTCTACGCCTCAAGTGAGGCTGCCCCTTGGGCATTAGGACCTAAGGGGGCAGCATTTTGAAAATGAAAAAGAGGCTGAAGGAGGCCAAGAGGCAATCCGAGTTGGTACCAACCACTCGGACTGCATGTACTTGGCCAAAATAAGGCCCAGGTACCTTCGGAAGAGCCTAGTGGTGAAATTTTGCTTTGGGGTTACTTTGGTTCACCTCAAGGCATATGGGGAGGCCCATGGGCTGGCCGGAGTGCTAGTTTCAACCTACATAAGCTGAGGATTCAGTCCTCCACACTCACATTTGCATGAGGAGTGCCCATGCTGCCCAAGTGAGCTCAAAGGAGTACTTTTCTCACTTGGAGAGAGGAGAGGGAACCCCCTGCCAGTTTGAGAGCTTAGAGGAGATTGTGAGCTAGTGGAGGGAGCTCTAGAGGTTAGTGGTAGTGAGGCTGGCCTAGGGAGGTGATCCGCCATAGCCCCCTGGCTGTAAGGAAGAGGAAGAGGCGGTGATACTTGTGCAAAGAAGGGATAAACTTCATCAAGGTTGGTGCTCCATCTCCAAGACACTAAGGAGGTGAGTGGAAAGGAGAAGATTCTCCTCCTTCATCTTCTTTTTTTTCTTCTTCTTCTTCTTTTTCTTCTTTTATTTCTTCCTCTTCTTCTTCTTCTTCTTCTTCCTCCCCTTTCCCTTTCTTTTCCTACTCTCCCAATGATCTCTTATTCATATTCCACTCATTTGTTCTTCACCCTCTCTCTCTCTCTCTCCATAGGAACTTTTCTAAGCTTAGAGTAGATGGTAGGGAGCCTTCTCACTAGTAATGATCTCCCCATGGGCTCATTCTTCACTCCCATGTGAATCGCCACTTCCCCCCTTGTAATTTCATGCATTTGAGTGAATTTCACTCACTCTTCTCTCCCTTTCTCTCCATTTCTTCACTTAGGAGCAAATTGCAACTCTTGTGTTTGCTTAATCTAGTGTTTTGATGATGATTACCTCTTATTTAGTCAATTTCTCCACTCTCATGTGAAGTGTCACTTCCCCCTTTGTGAGTTCCTGCATTTGAGGGAATTTCACTCACTCTTCTCTCCCTTTTTCCCCACTTCTTCACTTGAGAGCAAATCGCAACTCTTGTTTGTGTCTTCTCCACTAATGGTTAACGGCCACCTGAAATTTCAGAATGAAAGATTCTGAAATGGTCTGAAACCGCTGAAATGGCCTGAAGGCACTTCATGTCATTTCAGTTCGGGTGGTTGGGAGGACAAGTTTTATATGTGTTTTTTCTTTTTTTTTTTTCTGCCTGTTTTTTCAGCCACTTTAGATCATTTCAGGAATTTCAGGTGGGGATATGAAACCGCTCAAGTGACTGAAGTTTCTGAAAGGGGTTTAAGGTACCCCCGTCCAAATGGTTGGATGGGGGTACCTCAAACCCTTTTCAGAAGTTTCAGCCACTTCATATCATTTCAGGAATTTGAGGTGCGGACCTGAAACTACTGAAGTGGCCGAGACTTTTGAAAGGGTTTTCGGGTATTCTCATCCAACCATTTGGATTGGGGTACCTGAAACCCTTTTAAGAAACTTCAACCACTTTAGGTCATTTCAGGAATTTCAGGTGGGGACCTGAAACCGCTGAAGTGGTTGAAGTTTCTGAAAGGGGTTCTGGGTACCCCCATCCAACCATGTGGATGGGGGTACCTGAAACCGCTTTCAGAATCTTCAGCCACTTCAGGTCATTTCAAGAATTTCAGGTGGGGACCTGAAACCGCTGAAGTGGTTGAAGCTTCTGAAAGAGGTTTCAAATATCTCAATCCAACTATTTGGATAGGGGTACCTGAAACCCCTTTTAGAAGCTTCAGCCACTTCTGGTCATTTCAGGAATTTCAGGTGGGAACCTGAAGCCGCTGAAGTGGCTGAAGCTTCTAAAAAGGGTTTCGGGTACCCCCATTCAACCATTTGGATGGGGGTAGTTGAAACCCTTTTCAGAAGCTTCAACCACCTCAGATAATTTCAGGAATTTCAGGTGGGGACATGAAACTGCTAAAGTGGCTGAAGCTTCTGAAATGGGTTTTGAGTACCCCAATCCAACCATTTGGGTGGGAGTACCTGAAACCCATTTCAGAAGCTTCAACCGCTTCAGGTCATTTCAGAAATTTCAGGTGGGGACCTGAAACCACTGAAGTGGTTAAAACTTTTGAAAGGGGTTTCGGGTACCCCCATCCAACCATTTGGATGGGGTTACCTGAAACCCCTTTCAGAAGCTTCAGCCACTTCAGGTCATTTCAAGAATNCAGCCACTTCAGGTCATTTCAAGAATTTAAGGTGGGGACTTGAAACCGCTGAAGTGGCTTAAACTTCTGAAAGGGGTTTCGGGTACCCCCATCCACCCATTTGGTGGGTTGAAAGTGACCTGTAAATAGTGTGTGTTGTTAACCATCGCTCGTCTTCTTTAGTGTTTTGATGATGTTTCTCTCTTGTTTTGTCATTTTCTTCACTCCTATGTAAAGCGTCACTTCCCACCTTGTGATTTCCTGCATTTGAGAGAGTTTCACTCACTCTTCTCTCCCTTTCTCTCCACTTCTTCACTTGGGAGCAAATCGCAAGTCTTGTTTGTGTTTTCTCTAGTGTTTGGATGATGTTTCTCTCTTGTTTTGTTATTTTCTTCACTCCCATGTGAAGCGTCACTACCCCCTTGTGATTTCATGCATTTGAGTGAGTTTCACTCACTCATCTCTCACTTTCTCTCCATCTCTTCACTTGGGAGCAAATCGCAACTCTTGTTTGTGTTTTCTCTAGTGTTTGGAGGATGTTTCTCTCTTGTGTTGTCCTTTTCTTCACTCTCATGTGAAGCGTCACTTTCCACCTTGTGATTTCATGTATTTGAGAGAAGTTTCACTCACTCTTCGCTCCCTTTCTCTCCACTTCTTCACTTGGGAGCAAATCGCAGCTGTTGTTTGTGTCTTCTCTAGTGTTTGAATGATGTTTCTCTCTTGTTTTGTCCTTTTCTTCACTCCCATGGGAAGCGTCACTTCCCACCTTGTGATTTCCTGCATTTGTGAGAATTTCACTCACTCTTCTCTTCCTTTCTCTCCACTTCTTCACTTGGGAGCAATTCGCAACTCTTGTCTGTGTTTTCTCTAGTGTTTGGATGATGTTTCTCTCTTGTTTTGTCCTCTTCTTCACTCCTATGTGAAGCGTCACTTCCCACCTTGTGATTTCGTGCATTTCAGAGAGTTTCACTCACTCTTCCCTCTCCTCCTCTCCACTTCTTCACTTAGGAGCAAATCGCAACTCTTGTTCATGCTTGTTCATGGTTCCCCTCAACTACTTTGCTCAGTTTTCTCACATGATGACATTCCGTTGTATTTTTTATTGCCTTCATGAGCTTCAAACAAGTGTTTGAGTAAGTCTCACTCACTTGCTGACTCGTCTCCCACATGATGATGTTCCATTGTATTCTTGATTGCCTTCATGAACTTCAAACATGTGTTTGCGCAAGTCTCACTCACATGCATGGCTCATCTCTCACAGGATAATCCGATTCACACTTGGTTGTTCCACTACTCACATGAACATATGTTCTAACTAATCACAGCCTCACTTGTCGAGTTCATGCCTTGATGATTGTCCAGTTCTCACTTGGCTGTTCAACTACTCATGTGCATATGTTCTCGCTAGTTCCACCCTCACTTTGTCAAGTTCATGCATTTGATAATGTTCTGATTCTCACTTGGCTGTTCCACTTCTCACATGCATGTGTCTCACTAGTCACAACCTCACTTGTCTAGTTCATGCCTTGATGACTGTCCGGTTCTCACTTGGCTGTTCAACTACTAATGTGCATGTGTTCTCGCTAGTTCCACCCTCACTTTGTCAAGTTCATGCAATTTGGTAATGTTCCGATTCTCACTTGGTTGTTCAACTACTCATGTGCATGTGTTCTCACTACTCACACCCTCATTTTGCTAAGTTCATGCATTTGGTAGTGCTCCGATTCTCACTTGGCTGTTCTACTACTCATGTGCATGTGTTCTCGCTAGTTCCACCCCGACTTTGTCAAGTTCATGCATTTGGTAATGTTCTGATTCTCACTTAGCTGCTCTACTACTCATGTGCATGTGTTCTCGCTAGTTTCACCCTCACTTTGTCAAGTTCATGCATTTGGTAGTGTTCCGATTCACCCTTGGCTGTTCTAATACTCATGAGCATGTGTTCTCACTACTCACACCCTCACCTTGTCATGTCCATGCCTTTGATAATGTTCTGATTCACACTTGGTTGTTCTAACTCATGTGTCTGTATTCTGACTAGTCTCACCCTCACTTTGTCTAGTTCATGCCTTTGATAATGCTCCGATTCACACTTGACTGTTTTACTACTCATGTGCAGAGAGAAGGTTAACAACGTGTATATTTTTCATTGTACACTTTGAGGGTCTTCATGACGTTCATCACACTTCCTGGTGATGACTACATGGCTGATTTCAGAGCCTTCAGGAAGTTTGTCAGGTAGCCATAAGGGCTGATTTCAGAGCCTTCAGGATGTTCGGCACTTCAGAATGGTTCAGGATTTTCACATAGCCTAACAGGTAGTCATAGGGGCTGATTTCATAACCTTCAAGATTTTCGTCACTTCAAGATGTTTCACGATGTTCAAGTAGCTAAAACAAGTAGCCATAGGGCCGGATTTCAGAGTCTCAATGATGTTCGTCACTTCAGAATGGTTCAGGATGTTTAGGTAGCTAAAACAGGTAGCCATAAGGGCTGATTTCAAAGCCTTCAGGATGTTCAGCACTTCAGAAGGATTCAGGATTTTCAGTTAAATTAAACAGGTGGCCATAAGGGCTGATTTCAAAGTCTTCAGGATTTTCGTCACTTCAGGATGATTCATGATGTTCATATAGGTAAAACAGGTAGCCATAGGGGCTGATTTCAGAGTCTTCAGGATGTTCAGCACTTCAGAATGGTTCATGATGTTCAGGTAGCTAAAACAGGTAACCATAGCGGCTGATTTCAGAGCCTTCAGGATGTTCAGCACTTCAGAATGATTCAAGATTTTAAGTTAAGTCAAACAGGTGGCCATAAGGGCTGATTTCAGAGTCTTCAGGATTTTCGTCACTTCAGGATTATTCATGATGTTCAGGTAGGTAAAACAGGTAGCCATAGGGGCTGATTTCAGAGTCTTCATGATGTTCATCACTTCAGAATGGTTCATGATGTTCAGGTAGCTAAAACAGGTAGCCATAAGGGATGATTTCAGAGCCTTCAGGATGTTTAACACTTCAGAATGATTCAGGATTTTCACATAGCCTAACAAGTAGCCATAGGGGCTGATTTCAGAGCCTTCAAAATTTTTGTCACTTCAGGATCTTTCACGATGTTCAAGTAGCTAAAACAGGTAGCCATAGGGGCTGATTTCAGAGTCTTCATGATGTTCGTCACTTCAGAATGGTTCATGACGTTCAAGTAGCTAAAACAGGTAGCCATAGGGACTGATTTCAGAGCCTTCAAGATTTTCGTCACTTCAGGATGTTTCTTGATGTGCAAGTAGCTAAAACAGGTTGCCATAAGGGCTGATTTCAAAGCCTTCAGAATTTTCGTCACTTCAGGATATTTCACGATTTTCAAGTAGCTAAAACAGGTAGTCATAGGTGTTGATTTTAGAACCTTCAGGATGTTCAACACTTCAGAATGGTTCACGATTTTCACATAGCCTAACAGGCAGCCAAAAGGGCAGATTTCAGAGGCTTCAGGATGTTCGGCACTTCAGAATGGTTCACGATGTTCAGGTATCTAAAACAGGTAGCCATAGGGGCTGATTTCGGAGTCTTTATGATGTTCGGCATTAAAGAATGGTTCACTATGTTCACGTAGCTAAAACAGGTAGCCATAGGGGCTGATTTCAGAGCCTTCAGGATTTTCGTCACTTCAGGATGTTTCACGATGTTCAAGTAGCTAAAATAGGTAGCCATAGGGGCTGATTTCAGAACCTTCGGGATGTTCAGCACTTCTGAATGGTTCAAGATTTTCACATAGCCTAACAGGTAGCCATAAGGGCTGATTTCAGGATCTTCAGAATGTTCATCACTTCAGAATGGTTCACGATGTTCAGGTAGTTAAAACAGGTAGCCATAGGGGCTGATTTCGGAGTCTTCATGATGTTCGTCACTTCATAATGGTTCACTATGTTCAAGCAGTTAAAACGGGTAGCCATAGGGACTGATTTCAGAGCCTTCAGGATTTTCGTTACTTTAGGATGTTTCACGATGTTCAAGTAGCTAAAACAGGTAGCCATAGGGGCTGATTTCAGAGCCTTCAAGATTTTCATCACTTCAGGAGGTTTCACGATGTTCAAGTAGCTAAAGCAGGTAGCCATAGGGGCTGATTTTAAAGCCTTTAGGATTTTCGTCACTTTAGGATGTTTCACGATGTTCAACTAGCTAAAACATCTTGCTATAGGGGCTGATTTAAGAGCCTTCAGGATTTTCGTCACTTCAGGATGTTTCACGATGTTCAAGTAGCTAAAACAGGTAGCCATAGGGGTTGGTTTCAAAGCCTTCAGGATGTTCAGTACTTCAGAATGATTCAGGATTTTCACGTAGCCTAACAAGTAGCCACAGGGGCTGATTTCAGGGTCTTCAGGATGTTCCGCACTTCAGAATGATTCAGGATTTTCAGGTAGGTCAAACAGGTAGCGATAGGCGCTGATTTAAGAGCCTTCAGGATTTTCGTCACTTCAGGATGTTTCACGATGTTCAAGCAGCTAAAACAGGTAGCCATAGGGGCTGATTTCAGAGCCTTCAGGATGTTCAGCACTTCAGAATCGTTCAGGATTTTCACACAGCCTATCAGGTAGCCATAAGGGCTGATTTCACTGTCTTCACGATGTTCAACACTTTAGAATGGTTCACGATGTTCAGGTAGCTAAAATAGGTAGCCATAGGGGCTGATTTCATAATCTTCATGAGGTTCGTCGGTTCAGCATGGTTCACTATGTTCAGGTAGCTAAAACACGTAGCTATAGGGGCTGATTTTTTAGAGCCTTCAGGATTTTCGTCACTTCAGGATGTTTCATGATGTTCAAGTAGCTAAAACAGGTAGCCATAGGGGCTGATTTCAGAGCCTTCAGGATTTTCGTCACTTCAGGATGTTTCACGATGTTCAAGTAGCTAAAATAGATAGCTATAGGCGCTGATTTCAGAGCCTTCAGGATGTTCAACACTTCAAAATGATTCAGGATTTTCACATAGCCTAACAGGTAGCCATAGGGGCTGATTTCAGAGTCTTCAGGATGTTCAGCACTTCAGAATGGTTCATGATATTCATGTAGCTAAAACAGGTAGCCATAGTGGCTGATTTCAAAGCTGTCAGGATCTTCAACACTTCAAAATGATTCGGGATTTTCAGTTAAGTCAAACAGGTGGCCATAAGGGCCGATTTCAGAGTCTTCAGGATTTTCGTCACTTCAAGATGATTCAAGATGTTCAGGTAGGTAAAACAGGTAGCCATAGGGGCTGATTTCAGAGTCGTCATGTGGCTTTTTGCCCAAGAAATTTCTCACATATCTTGATACATATCACAAAGCTGCTAGCAGAATAGAAGATCAAATAAAGGTCTCACTACGACATTCTCTGCAGAAAATACAATAAAATCCCCAAAATTCTCACGAAGCAGTCTCTCTCTCTCTCTCTCTCTCTCTCTCTCTCTCTCTCTCTCTCTCTCTCTCTGCCAACCCTTCTCTCTCTCTCTCTTTTTCTCTCTTTCTTTTTCCCTCTCTCTCTCTCTCTCTCTCTCTCTCTCTTCTCTCTCTCTCTCTCTCTCTCTCTCTCTCTCTTTCTCTCTCTCTTTCTCTCTCTCTCTCTATGCCCCTCCAGCTGACGTACCGCGACTTGTCCGTGACATCAGGTAGGTTGGTTTTCTGATGCAGTTTGAGTTCAACTTCGAATCAACACATTTTTTTGGTTTTTTCTTTTGCAAGTCAGCACGTTGAGCCGCGTCTCCATTGTGGTTGACATTGCCAGGAGAGGAAGGTACATAAGGAGGACGAAGACCGGGAGGAGGAAGAGGAAAGGGAGCAGCAGGAAGAAGAGCAAGAGATGGTTGAAGACACTACCACAATTACTGACGAAAAAAAGTCGCATGGATACAGCTCGCGGTACAAAGTTATTAAAAAACACTCCATCGATGCGCCTTCCCTGAAAATAATAGGACGTAAAGGATTGTAACGGGAAATGCTGCCACATCAACAATCTTGGAGAAATCACAGATTCGGTTGTTAAACACCAATGCATTGTTTTAGATATAATCAGTCAATCAATTCCCGGTTACTACAATGACGACAAAAGTAACAGCTCAGCCAATCCTGTGAACATGGTTTGGCCGGGCCTAACATTCCCTTCCTCCCCCCTCCTGCCGACTCTGTGTGATGTTCGACTTTTTTTTTTTTTTCATGACGACATCATGATGTGAACGACTTTAGAGAGAGAGAAAGAGAGGGAGACAGAGAGAAAATTCTAACAGGAACGAACATTGCCCTAAATGCAGAGATAATTGTCGTATTGTGACAGACTGTTTTGTTCGACTTTCACCGACACATCACACACAAAGAAAGAGAGAGAGAGAGAGAGAGAGAGAGAGAGAGAGAGAGAGAGAGAGAGAGAGAGAGAACGAGAGAGAGAAAGAGGTGTGTGTGTGTGTGTTGTCATCATCGCTATACAGAACCCCACAAAAAAAAAACATGCTTATCATATGGTTAAAACAGAAAAATTAGACAACTCTATAAAAAAAAGCACGACTGTGGCAGACTGTTTCGTCGGACATTCACCAACTCATGACCACAAAGAGAGGCAGAGAGAGGGGGAGAGAGAGAGAGAGAGAGACAGGGAAAAAGAGACAAAGAAAGATCGGTAATGCGAGAGAGAAATCGTGCATATGTGTCGTCAGGTGGACTGTTGGCGTTCCTATAGATTGATCCGCTGTAGATTGATCAGGACAACGAATTGTCATCGTAGCGCTTTCCACGTGCCCATGTCCCATATGTGGAAACCCCGTTCGAATAATACAAAATAGAGCCTTAAGCCGGTGAGGTGAAACTGGTATAACAGGGTGTGGAACATCGGTTGGGAGGGGACACAGAAAACGAACGGGAGGAGTCCCAACGACGGCAAGCAGGGGCAGAGGGCAGCGGAGCACGGGAGAAGGGACCAAGGAGACGAGACAAGAACCCATAGAGCAGGGTGTTACGAAGCAAAGGGTCACGTAGGGGGNCTCTCTCTCTCTCTCTCTCTCTCTCTCTCTCTCTCTCTCTCTCTCTCTCTCTCTCTCTCTCTCTCTCTCTCTCTCTCTCTCTCTCTCCCCTATGCATCTCTCTAACGTCACTCCTATGCCATCAACCTTGGCAACTTCAGCAGTGACTTATGCTCTTTTAGGTGAACCTGAGAAAGGCTACACTATAATCAGTGGCTCGCAGACAACACTTTCATGGGCCACATCGTTATAAAACAAAACTCTTAAAACTACACTAATAATTGAAGGTTCTACTTCATTTCTTACCACAAGTACTTCACAACGGTCATAAAATCCTCATACCGAGCAGCAACAACAACCATCTTGCAATCTCATGAGGTAGTCCCTGTAGGTCTCGCAAAGCCTGCCCATTTATCCCTATATTTCCCTCCATCCTATATCACATGCGACAGTGATACGGTGCGCTATCTTCATCGAAAAACCGATCCAAGCTTAGTATTTTTTCTTAGTATTCTCCAAATCATGGGGGTCACTACCTCGCATAACCAGTTGTACATCTAGTTATCTCATCCAATCTTTAGCATCCCGAATGAAGTCCATTCGGTTCTGATAATCCAGCCGTCCAATGAAACTGAGTTAGGGAACACTGGTATGGATGGACATGTAGTCCCAACTCTGGGGCATACCTCTTTCACTGAAGTTCAAAATAATGCTTGGGGATATCGACCTTTGCTGAAATACCTACACAGAAGAAACAGTTGATAATATCAAACATTAGAAGTTTATTAGTATATAATTAACAAACATACTGAATTATCTGTAGAGTTGCACATATAAAGTTGAAAACATTACACAGACACAGTCATACACACACATATACACACGCATGGAGAGAGCGAGAGAGAGATTAATGTGTATTTGACACATTGTAACCCCTATTCTACACCCCACCTATGCAAACGCTCACCCCGACCCCAACCCAGACACTCACCCAGAGTCACTCACCTTGAAACAAACACCCTTACTTCTCCCACCCCACCCCCACTTCTCCCACTACTAAATGTGGTTTTGGGGTAAAGGTCTTTTTTTAATTTTTTCGAAATATTTTGGGAAAAAGTTGAAAAACAGGAAAAAAAAATTGTCTTACGATCATTATCCAAAAACGTTTTACTTACCAAAGGAAGAGAAATAACATTTGCTTCGTCCGATCTAGTTTTTAAAAGTAAAAAAAAATATTGAATAAACTCCAAATTAAATTTAAATATAACACCGTCGTAAATCACAAAAAGATATACAAGAACAATTTTTTTTCTTCTGTCAATTTTATAGCGAAAAAACGTTAATAACGTTAAAAACCTTGTTACAACGGGGGTTTCAACGGAATTCAATGAAGTGTGGAAATTTTCAACGGGGACCCCCCATTGAATAAAATATTGCAACACATCATGGGAGTAACTAATGTTGGGTCAGGGTTCCTTCGGGCATATGTAAGGAAATGTGTGGGTGATCATCATGTGTTTCAACAATTACAGGTGGAAAGCAATGGGACTGATGCTCCCCAACATGGTTGAAGGAGTCAGGAACAACAACACCTGTTTCCAATTCGATTTTTTTTTTTAAATTGCTGCATCCTGCAACCCATTGAATGTGACACCATTCACTTCTCACTCGTATAAAACAAAACGTTTATCTGCAGTTCATGTCAGTAATTAATATATAGACACAACTCATTATCTGTAGAGCTGCACATATAGACACTCAAAAAAACAGATAGAGAGAGAGAGAGAGAGAGAGAGAGAGAGAGAGAGAGAGAGAGAGAGAGAGAGAGAGAGAGAAAAAAAAAAGAGAAAAAAAGCCGAGGGAATACCTTATTTTTATTTTATTTTTTGAGTGTACCCAAGGATCTCATAAATTATATAATAAATTGTTTTCTTTTTGTCTAGGGTGAAAAAAGAAGACTACGAATGATTTGTTTCATACCTTTGCATTCTACATCATGACACTTGAAATGACACTTTCTTGATCTGCAGTTGACAATACACATGACTGAAACCACAGGAAAAAGAACAAAATCAATCTTAAACACACAAACAAAATACTCTGTCACATGCAGGAGGTGAAAAAATTGATTCAACAAGTGGGTCCACCGCAGCACCCACCGCAGCCATGCTGCGGTGCAGGCCGAGGAGAACTTGAAGAAGGTAAGCATTGAGGGGAGGGTAGAAAGAGGGGGAGAAACCACCGTGATGAACACAAAAATGAAGTCGAGATAAACTATCGGCTACACCCACTTGCAGTCGTCCTCCCACTCACTTTCGTCCTCCTATTGCTCCTCTCGCCTACTATCCCAGTGCCGCTTCCACCTTTCCTGGTGCTCTCGCTCTTGCTCCTCCCACTTCTGCGCTTGACACTCTCTTTCCTCCTCCCACTCCTAGGGTCTCCTTTGTCTTACAATCCAGTGGTCCTCACTACGCCCATGCTGCTAGGTGGTCT
This sequence comes from Chara braunii, assembly GCA_003427395.1. Classification (NCBI taxonomy): domain Eukaryota; kingdom Viridiplantae; phylum Streptophyta; class Charophyceae; order Charales; family Characeae; genus Chara; species Chara braunii. The sequence goes on along the minus strand of BFEA01000391.1, from coordinate 439,516 downwards.
AGGTAAAATTGGGAAAAACAAATAGAATTGTGATTAAAACTCACCACCATTTCTTTTGTGTTGACGTCCGATATAGCTGCAAAAACGAGTTCCTGAGATATCAAAGACAAAATTCCTTTCCGCAGGATACACAGTCAATCCGCGAACAGTGCTTGTCCATTAAAAAAAAATTGAAAAACAAAAGAACGATTATGTTTTAGTTGCTATGGAACAAGAATACCAAGTGTGTAATATATTATCAAATGAGACAAACAAGATAAAAAAACTACTAGAATTTTCAATAAGTAAAGTGCAACTCAAAAGGGATTCTAGGCTTCTAGCCTCACATTTTTTGTTTGGCAGACTGTGTTTGCTTGCAAGTGATAAGACAAAACTATCAAGGGCTGGGTATGGTGATCGACGAAGCTTGAAGATTCCACCAATTTGAGCATAATGCTGAAAAACGCTTTCGACATCTCCAACCTGAACTGCTTGCAGACAAATATCATTGACTGTCTCACCCTGCAAAAAAATAGAGGAACAACACAGATCACACACATCATAATAATTATGTGAGGAACAACAAAAAAATACGATGTATAAAGAGATTTTAGTGCGATGGATACTCTAGTAGACGATCTATACCTGAAAAAACTTGGTGACCCAAAATTCTTCCAATAACTTTCTCGATGGTGTTCCAGCTCCAAAAAAAATATTCTTGCAAATCCCTCCCCCTTTTATTTTGCTCTCTGCCGCATTTGTGATGAGCATGAACTATTTGTTAGCACCTATGATCTACAAATCTGCAGACGAACATCAAATGGATTGCAGCCACATGCAACCTGTTCGTAACGGGCTTTTAGAGTATCTGGCAGAGTCTTCACCACATCCAGGTGAGTTTTGCCCCGCCTTGCACAGACCCTTTGCACTTCTCCACCTACAGCTTCCCTTGCCAACGCCTGAATAGACTAACTTGCACTCAGATAGACAGGTTCTCTGCCGTCCTGCAATAGGTTTCGCCAACCCCCAAAGCCTACCCCGCAGTGGTCCCGCCCACTCTGGGCCCCACGTTTGGTGTGCTCCCCTCGCTACGTTGCATCTGGATACCGTCAGAAGAAACACACAGCAGCAGCCACTATCCATGTCATGATGGCGTATGTGAGAAATCGGCACGTGCTCCTGCATGCATCGTGCTCTGGTACGTTGCATCTGGATGTTGTCAGAAGGAACACACGGCAGTTGCCACTACCTGTGCCATGATGACGTATGTGAGAAATCGGCACGTGCTCCTGCATGCATCATGCCATCGCAGAGCACGGTTGTCTAGTGGTTGGCAACGCAACCTGTCTACTTCCATGAAAGTTGTCGCTTAGTAGACGATCTATACCTGAAAAAACATGATGACCGAAAATTGTTCCAATAACTTTCTCGATGGTGTTCCAACTCCAAAAAAACTATTCCTACAAATCCCTCCCCCTTTCCTTTTGCTCTCTGCCGCATCTGTGATGAGCATGCACTTGTTTTCTTAAACCACCACTCTCTCCCACAGCAGGAAATAACCCTGCCTGTGAGTTTCGGCGGGATTTTAGGGAGGGTGGCTAGTGGAGGCCGGAACAGTGGGCCTAGTCCTGCAATTTGACAACGACAACTTTCGCGATTTTTCCCGCTTAGAAGAACTGTCAGAAAATTCTGAAAATTTGAGGGTCTGTAGATTTGCTCGTTCTCTCTCCAAGAAAAATATCAGTTTTGCATGTTCCAGTTTTGCCACTGTCCCATTTGTGGGCCAACGAGAATAGTACTCCAACTTCAGCGATTTTTCGCGCTCCGAAGAATGTGGCAAAGACCCTGGAAATTGGAGGGTCCACAAATTTGGCCCTGACCTTCTTCAGGAAAAATATTTTTAAAAATTAAAAAAATCATTGGAACCATGAAATAAATCGGAGAGGCAATTCGACATATTCTCATTTTTTGCCACTCTTTCAGTTCTCCACACACCGTTGCAATGACTTGCTGATTCTGCAGCCTGCGTCACGTCGACATGAGGTTGTACCATAGTAGGGACAGATTCGTAATTTTGTTTGTGTAAGGGACTAACCACAATTTCAGCCTGTGGGAAAATTCATGAGGGACATATCTGTAAATTTGGGTAAATAGCAGTCCCTGTACTAACACGAATTTCCTATAGTACCCTAACTGCCCATAGCAGTCCCGCGCTATCACTAGGACGGGAGGCCCTAGCGGCCTTGGCCCGTAGCATCAGTCCTATAGCCTATAGGCGGGTAGGGTAGAGGCTGAACAAACTGAACTGAAACAGTACCGGTCCCAGTAGGTCCGAGGCTAGGACTTGAGTATCGTCGTCTGTTGGAGGCTTTTGACAGTTGGTACTCCGTACTCCGTGGTCCGCTGCTATCCTCCGGAAGCCCGTTTGGACTTCTCAGGGATCTGGGTTATCTGAGGGCTGCTCAGTGTGTGAGAAGTGGTGCCCTGCGAAACCCTCCTCGGGAGTAGGGTGTCAGGGAGGACCGATGCAGCCATAGCAGCATCACTACAGAGATCGTGGCTGTCAGGACAGGTGGCGCTGCTGCTGACTCTTCTCCAGGGAGGTCTTCTGGCACTGTGTCTTCAACAGAGATTGTGGCGCTTGTCTTCTCCTTCATCCTCTGTGTGGCGCTTGGCCTCAGGGGCCTGTTTCATGTTGGCGCTTCCCTATAGAGACCGTATCTGGGTGGCGCTGGGTGTTTCAGGGGTTCTGGGGTAGTGGATAGCAGTTCCCAGTGGTTGGGTGAGAGGCGCTGCTCATCTGGGAGCAGCGCACCATGTTTCTAAGACTATCATGACAAAATGATTCTCTGAGTTTAATAAATAGTGTTGATATTGGTGATGAACTATAATTTCTTCATTGTTTTCTAGATGTGATGTACTTGGTGTCATTTTGTGATTGGTTGTGAGGATTTTGTGGAGAGAATTCATTTTCGGTGTCATCTGTGCGGTGTGACACTCCCATTCTCTCCCCTTCCTTCTTTGTATGTATGGGCATGCATGGGAGTCTATGTGAGTGAGTGCTGGCCTTTCGACAACAAGCAACCAAGTTCATAACACCGTACTATCGGTAGCCCTAATGAACCTGTGTTACCGGTCCCCCCTTCCTTTGGTATAAATTTCTTGATGTCGAAGGGAGTGGTGGTTTAACAACACAATATAATAATAATTGTTAATAATATAAATTGCAACAACATACCTCTTCATTCGACCCTGTTAACCCCTCCAACCTAGCACTTTTCTTCCCCTCAGTACCTTAATCTCTACCAGGGAACACATTGCAGAGAAATGGGTTTGTTGATGGGCCCCCAAACTGACTTAGCCCTCGTCTTATCCCCGATTCAAACCCCAGGGTATGCTCCATACATTCCCCGCCCAACTTACCTCTTTCACTTTCTGTGCCAGCCAGAAATACAGGTTCTGGAGAGGGATTGAAGGTGGGGATGCGGGTAAGATCTATTTGGAAACAAAGGTGGATGATTGATGAAAAAAGTTAACACGAAATAGCCACACCTTACCTCAATAAATTTATACCAAATTTTTGTACTCGGCTCTTTTTATGAATAGCAACAATTTCATATACATTGATAAGTAACAAGCTTGTTTTTATTTTCATTTTACCTGCGCAGAGAGGGTTCCACCAAGCACATCATAATTCTCTGAGCTTTGTCCGCAAGAACTTTCTAATCGTTGACTTTGACAAGTGAACTCTGTGATGAAAATTTTCTTCACCTCGGTAACATTTTCCACCTGTGACAACAAAAACCATCCACGCCATGAAAAGAAGAGAGCAAATCCCGAAAAGAAAACTATGTTATGCAGCAAAACAATTGAACAACTTTTGTCTGAGATCACGTAAGAATTCCTTACCAAGTAGTTCATTCCAAACGTCCATTAACTTTTGAACAATAAAGAGAAGATTAGCAATTTTAGCATGGCCCCTGCATAAGGTCGATACAGATAAATCAAGAAAATCTATATATATTATATATATATAGATACAGTTTGTTACGGGCCTCGTTGGTTGTCCTCTCCTCCCTCTCTGCCTGCAGTCTACTGGCCAATTCTATTTGACAAATATAACCTGTCCAGAGCAGCATTGACAACCTCAGGGAAGCTAGCAGCAAGAAGAAATGAGCGAAAAAAAGAACTAGGAGCAGCAATCAACGTCGTTGAGGCCAAGAATCATGTGATAACCCCAGATCTACAGTCTACCGTAGTACGAAAAACTACTAACAAGGGCCAAATAAGAAGTAGCCAACTGGAATGCCTGAAAGCCTAACGGTATAACACATACCGTTAGCCTTCTATATATTCCAGTTGGCTAGTTATCATTAAATAGAACTGGCGGTGGATCGTAGGTGGAGAGGGAGAAGAGGAGAACAAACAAGGGGCTTTGCCACACTGTTTCGTCGAAGTTTCACCGACTCATCAGGAGACTCAACCTTCAACAGTCTGCAGTATCCCCTAAACTGTAACACTGTACGTGATAATCCACCTTCACCCGGTTGTGGTTACGCACCAACAACTACACGACACCCCAATCAGAGCAGATTATTACTCACACAAACCAGATGGAAAATTGTACAGACTGGCGGTTCACACAACTCATCATAAGCAAGCAAAACACCCTGATCGGTTTGGGTCGGTCGGCCGAGGGGGGGGGGGGGGGGGGGGGGGGGGCTACCAGATTTCCAGCCCTGATATACATATTATATTATTCTGAATTTTCAGGTCCGGACATTTTCAGAGGTTTTGATGTTAGTTTTGACTATATGCGCCGGTTGTCTGGGAATGTCCAGATCACCGGACTGTCTCGATTGCTCCGAGACACATGTTGGAAATACAGTCTGCGTTTTGACTGTTTGAGTCTGCTATGTAGGTCCGCGGTTACCATGCAACAATCAAAGCTCTATCATCGTTAAAAAAGGTTCTCCAGTGCAAACATTCACAAGGAAACAGAAAAAACAAACAGTATTATTTCTTTCTCACCGTGAACGTTGGAGTGCCAAAACGTCCAGTTGGAATCAGCCACGATGAAAATCCTTGTTTGGTGGAAAATGGCAACCTCATTAGTTGCTTCGTCTTGTAAACAGCTCTGTCAATAAAGAGAGAGACTCCCTTTGATGTTAACACATACAGATCTTCATAAGATCGAAACTTGCGTCGATTGTGTTCAACATATTTACACACCTACAAAAAAAAAAACACAAGTTGAAAAAACAGAAAGTATATCAACAAAACCGAAAGTATATCAACCAAGTTGGCCAACTGGTAGCCGACCAGTCACAAACGAAATCTTCCACTTTGTTTATCCCATATCTGAGTTGGGAGTTGTACCGTTTTAGCTGAGTACGACCCAAATCCGCTGATAAACTATTTAGGGAGCAGTTCGGTCAGGGAAGCTCCAGGGGGGGCGATAGGGGGGATAATGGGGGGATAATTGGGGCCCCTTATTTTTTAAGATGGGTTCTGAAGTTGGCCTTGCCCCTGCCTTTTGCAAAATTCAAAAGTTCGTAAGTAAAAATCATGAGCAGGTTGAGTACTCATTTATGAATCACCTATTTAAAACCGTCACACATCCTGATACAATGATCAGAGGAGGCGGACCGCCAATGTATGTTGAGGTAGTCATTTATGAGTCACCGACTCATCAGGAGGATGAACCCTCAACTGTCTGCACAATTCCCTAATTGATTACACTATAAGTGATAATCCACCTTCACCGGGTTGTGATCAAGCATCAACGACTGCACTACAACTGAATCAAAGCAGAGTATCACTCACTCACACCACATGGGAAACTCCATAGATTGTCGGTTCACACAACCCATCAAAAGATAGCCAAACACCCACGAAACAAGGAAAGGTCTGTCACAACGGAAAAATACACTCCAAACACGCCGTTGGCACTAGAGGCACAACATGCCCCTTTAGTGACGACCGCGACCAGAGAAAATTGTAGCAGGGGCCTTGTGAAGTCGTGGTATATATCATCAAATAGAAACTGCCTGGCAAACTGTAGGCAAAGAGGAAGAAGAAGACAACTAACGAGGGGTTGTGACAAATGTATATATACATATGTATTTACGTATCATTAACCATAGACAGGGAGGAGGGAAGAGGACAAAAAACAAGGAACTGTGACAAACTGAATCAGCTGAGTTTCACCGACTCATCATATATATATATATATACATATATATATATATATATATATATATATATATATATATACAGGGTAACCGGCGTTCGGGACGGGCCAAACGCCCAAACCCGAACGCCCGAAAGTCCGGGACCCCTGTAGACACGTTCGGCCGCTCGGGCCGAACGCGGACCCGGAAAAAAAAAAAAAAACGTCCTCAAAACATCTGAAACAAATATATGTTATGCAGACAAATAAACTGAACAACATTTGCCTCAGAGTTACATCCAAACTCGTTACCAAATTTGAAAGAAAAATAAAATACGGAAAACAAAAAATAAATATAGAAATAAAAATTTTGAAGAGAGAATTATAATCAGTGTGCCGGGCGGGCACGTTTTAAACACCTCAATCTTTGGAGATTTTTTTTTTTTTTTTGGCCTAGTCAAATTCCCTGAAAATTCACAGATATGTATCTCACATGATACAAAACTCATTAAAAAAAAAAACAAAAAAAAAAATTGTTTAGGCCCCGAAACAAAGTGAAAACAAAAAGAGAAAAGAGAAAAAAAACAAAATAGTGAGTGGGTGAGCATGTTTTGACACCACCATCTTTGGCGATTTTTCTTTTTTTTTTTGGCTAAGCAAAATGATCTCAAAATTTAGAGGCATGTACCTCACATCATAGAGAACTCACAAAAAAAACTTCAAGAAAACATAATAATGTTTAGGCCCCGAAATAATTTTTGGCGGGGTCCGAACCTCTTCAGGTTCCGCGGGGTTCGGCCCTCGAATGGGACCTCGAACGCCCGAACGTACGGAGGTTGGCCCGGGGGCCTCTGTACGTACAGGCTGGTAACCATGTATATATATATATATATATGTATATATCGTCACAAACAGAACTGCCCGGTATATGTATGTATATATATATATGTGGTGCTGACCAAAACAGGGCGCCGATCATCGGCGGATGTAACAATGGCTATGAGGGAGAAAATAATGTCCGACAAAGTAGATTGATGGCGGATTTGGATGGGTGATAGGTGAGTGGGGATGTAATAGGTGAAGGGGGAGGGCAAAGGTTTTGAGTAGAAGACCACGGAGCGCAATGTGAAGAGAGTGATTAGACTCACCTTCTCAACAAATTCTCCAACCTGATAATTGTGATTAAACAGAACTCCGGGGATCTTTATAAGTAAGTGCCTTGAGAATTTGTCTGCAAAAAGTTTTCGATGAAAAATATTTTTAGTATTCAAGACAATTAACGTGTTAACTTGAGGAACACTTGGTAAAAAAACCTGTGTGAGGACGGGCGCCAGCCAGTTGGGCCTGGGGGGGGGGCTCACCCCGGCTTAGCCGGGATGCCCAAAAAGCATCCTCGAAAAAAAATAAATTATATAATTAGAAAAAAAGGGATTCTTCAATCTGTGCAATATGCACAAACAACGAGCTGGAGAACCTGCTCCACTGCCTAATTCAATGCACTGAAGTGACAAAATACTGGGGTAGAGCCTCCGACCTTTGAAATTCACTCTTCACCAAACCCTTCCCTGAAAAACCCATCCAAGTACTACTCTAGACTAACGTCCCACCCAGTCTCAAAAGCGCCAAGAGCATATGGGATAGCCTGATCAGCAAGGTCACACTCTGGATGATATGGAAGGAGGGGTGCAACAATACCATCGAAGGATTGTCAACACTAAGGGAAAAGGTTTTGGGCGGAAACAAGGACCCTGATTCGGACGGAGATTATGTGCAGATGGAACAAAACAAGACAAACAACCAGACAATGAAGACCAAATGCATACAATTATCTCCAAGTTTATTAAGACTTGGCTGCTGCGGGGGAAGATCACATGGATCAGAGGACATGACATACATTCGAAGGACTGACACAATTTGGAAGCAACAGGGAGAAGTGCACATCGGCCATCAATGAAGCCTCCACAGGATCCAAGGGACATATGAGGACAGTCATGTGACAATGGGTACTAAAGAAAAACACGAGTGCTCATGTAAGTTGTCCTTGTTACAGAGGAAACTAAGAGGGACAACGGGGAATGGTAAGCTCTCACAGTCAATCCTCCTAATAGGAGCAATCAATGCTGATCAGGGTTCCTTCGACCATACTGCAGTAACCCTGTTCAACAGCAGACCGGGGCTCAAAACTTTGCCCCCGGTAAGACACAGACTCAGTTGTCTGTGCTGGGCTATGTGACCGAGACATGCYCAGCCTGAGTCTGTYGAGGAGGCTGTGTGACCAAACGCAGCACAAGGGAAATTCAACAGTCAAAGACAACTGTAGAGTCAAAGGTACCGTACCCAGGCCTATGGACGGATACATTCACTTGTTGTGTGCAGGTACCCAGACA
>BFEA01000391.1:366596-399090 GCA_003427395.1 Chara braunii | reverse complement strand
GGGGGAAGGGGTGTGTCGGGAAGGGCCTAGGGCGCAGAAAAAAAAATTAATGAGTTTGGGTGAAAGGGGACCATGCAGGGGTATCCAAGGGAGGATAGAGTTTGGAATTGGGGAGGTAGACTAGGCTAGACCTTGATGAGGGGTCTAAAATATTCTCATCCAGGATGTAGGCTGATCGGACCCAAGGACCTTGGTTGTGAAAAACAGGGATCGGGTGTTGAAACCAAGATGGCGCACTGACCATCGTCCCCAATCTCCAGTGGACCGAAAGTGTCAATAGATGTGAAAAACTGGGTATCTGTCGTTCTGCCGGAAGAAGAGACCTGGACAGACTTAGAGCAGGCATACCAAACCGTGATGTTGGGTGAAGGGGATACCTTCCTTTTGATATAAACGTTGTGGACCAAGGTCAGCCAAACCCGGCTAACGCCGAGTTTGACAGATTTGGAATTTCGGGGGACTGTGGAGGCCCGAGGATGGATCTACTTGTCCAAGGAAGGAGAGAGTGCAATGGTTGTGGACCTGGCATTAGGGGTAGTCCCGTACAAGTTATTTAGGCGGGCGGAACAGGAAGTAGTGTGGGCGACATGTCAGCGGGAAGTGATGGAAATGGAAAAGATAGATGTGCGGGTGAAACTCGGGGATAGAGGGAACGTAAGGCGACCACTTAGAATAATGAGGTGCGTCCTACCTCCGTTGTTGGTGGATGCGGTCTTCGGAACCCGGAGTAGGCTGGTGCAGATATGTCAGTCCATGTCAGGCCTCAGGTTGTACCAAGGTGCCCGACATGGCTTTTTCCGCCTATCGGTCGAAATAAGACCCTTCGAAGGGAATTGGGCAAGAGAGCTAGCCGAGATACTAAATTGTCTCAGCACAGACAACGTGTTCATCCCGAGCCCCATCCATTGGAGAACAATCTACAAGAATGTGGCAATAGGGGAGACGTTTCTGAATGGGCTAAAGGATCTATGTTATGAGGAAGAAGACGATCTCACCGATGAGGAGGAAGATGGTGCAATTGATGACTAAGACTTTTGAGAAATGGGCATGTGGGCAGGAATGGTATGGGTGGTCGACACTGTGCAGGGGAAAAGCATGACTAGGGAACAACCCTTAAACAATGGGGTGTTTAGGGGATGGAAATCAAGGCGGCTCAGAGGAGGAATAAAAATGACCTTGCCAACGAAAAACGAGTGGAGAGGAACGACTTGTGACTGGGTAGGGGAGGAGATCGCATCAGAACTATCGTTTCTATGGGTAGAAAGGGTATGAAACCCGTTGAGAGAGGAAAAAGGATGGGACGACGTAGTTGAAGGGAGTGTAGAATCCCTCGGGATGGTGTACCTATCAAAGAAGGACTGACATCTGTTATGCGTAACACTGGCGTCCGGACAAAACCCACTGTGGATCTTGAGGAAACCGAGCAATGGACTCGCGATATGACCCTAGGTTTTGCCAACAAAGGACGAGATGAAATAAATAGCAGGGTTGTAATAGGAGGACGAGAGGAGCTTAGGCTGCCGTACCAGTTAGTCCAGACCTAGGTACCGCACTTCGTGGCGGATTGGTTCGGTGGGTACAAACACATCCACGAGGTGGCGGAATCCTTGGGCGAAGTAGACCTGGGCTTCTCGTGGCTGGTCGATGCCTACTACAAGATCTCACTGGAAATAGAACCTTTTCATGATGATAAAGCAAAAAAGGTCATCGACATCTTAAAAGTTATTAAGGACGATCGGATCGAGGTGGACGACGGAACCGAAAATGCGATACTTCACCGTGAGGTGGCAAAAACCCTCTCATATGTAGGCGATGTGTTCCTATTGTTCAAAGTCTTATGGGTTTAGTCTGAAGAAGCAACGTGTAGGCAGAAAGGGCGCCGGCGACAGGAAAATAAGAAAAACATCAGAGTGTGTATGGGGCAGGATCAACACCAAGAGAAGATGTACACTAGGAGGAAAGTGGCACCGCAGAGTGGGGGAAACTAAACTAGGAAAGCATGAAATTTCGATGGATGCAGCAGTCGACCGGAAGAAAGGCCGAAGGGAAACGCCACGGGATGGCTCGAAGGATGACGCTCTGGGAGGGCAGTCCTCGTGGGATCTTGCTGCCAAGCGAGTTAGATGCCAGGGTTGAGATAAGTATGCCGACAAGGAATGGAGTAAGCAACCCAGTAATAGACAAGGTGAGAGTAGAATTGGTGGAAGACACAGTGTACCTAGGGGTGGAATTGGAATGGCGTGCAAGAGGGGAATTCGGGGGCTGAATTTGCACGTTCTGGGGCTCGTACATGCCACGGGATCGCTGTATCTATTGACAGAAGGATGGCGCACCTTTGGGATCACCTTGGCATCCGGGGGCGACCCTGTGCGAATGTTTGAAGGGGCTTGGAAGATAACATGGCGAGAGGGATTCGAGTTCCTGGATCCAAAGTAGGACGACGTGACGACTGAAGTAAGAGCCACCATGGCAGGAACCTTCGCCCCCCCAAACGAAATCGTACGAATGAGACTGTCGCCCTTCCTATTGGGACAAATGGCAGGCTTGGAACGAGTTGAGCAGGAGGTAGCTGCACTAGCTAGGCTAAGCTTTGAGGAAACCTTGATATACCAAGAATACTATCGGGCCTTCCTAGAGATGGGGCCATTTAAGGAAGAACAAAGATATGCAGTGCTATGCGTTTTGCGTGCGGCGGTAACAACTAGACCAAGGACTCCGCTAGTAAGCGACAAGACTATGTGGGGAGTCATTAGGCACGAAGTAAGCCGCAAAATGATCTACATATACAACGTTTCTCATCTATTCGAGTTGTCGGAGGAGGAGGAAACCCAATAGGGAGGAAGAGGGAACAAGGGCAACAGGAAGAACCGGGTAGGGAGCAGGAAGGACAGCTAGCAAGGCCTGCGCCTTAAAAGAAGTAGGAGACACTTACTTTCTTTTTGAACCATGCAGGAATCCACTAACCGGCGATGACAACAAGCCGCGCCCGAATGTTGCGACGACCTGCACACTCTCGCCGGTAGCGGGTGGAAGGTGTCGCTCCCGACAAGCTACGAGGTTCGAGGGATTGCCGTGAAGTAGTGAGTTGTGACCTTGGGGAGGAACCAAGCCTTCATGATGGTAGAATGCCTATGGAGCGACATGAGGTTAAATAGAGGGTCAGGGGATGACTTGTACACCGATCTGCGGGTAACCGAAACTTTGTATCTGCCTGAGATTGGGTGGCACAAGCTAGGGACCGAGATAGCCCTGGGACACGGGCGGTCCGGGCATTGGCCCGAATAGGCCAAGAGATTCGGGGCAGAAAGAATGTCGGGCTGAGAACTCGGGTGGAAGTTGGGGGATGACGAGAATTTGGAGCCCCGACATCTGGGTTGCGATGTCGAGTACCCTGTTTTATGATAGACTTGGTATTCGGAAGCCTCCCGAGGGTAAGTGATTTGATGAATGTTACCTCAATCTAGGTGCACCATTTCCAACCGCAGACAACGAGAATGTTTTACAATGTGTTGGTAAAACACGGGCCGTTTTGGGGAAACAAGGCGTGAGAATTGCTACAACTCATCGACATTTTGATATTCGGGATGCCACGATTGACTTATGAAGAATATGAGCCAATAATTATTAAGGGAAATGGGAATGGGAGAAAACTATCTTGCGGGGATGGCTAGATTGTTCGAAAAGCCCGTCGAACAGGACGAGCCTAAGAAACTGGTGTGAGGAAATGCCGGGAAGGTGGCCTAATGAGAATATTAGCGATGAACTGCTAAACAGACGTGAGAGTAATGATCTTCGGGACATAGCGGCTACCACCTAGGGCGATAGAAGTGTCCAAGGACAGGAAAGAAAAAGGTCATCCTCAAAGAAGGGAACCACTCTGCCGTGGGCATGCCGCCTTAGATCTGATGCGCGGTGGAATCGGAATGCCAACCTAAAGCAGCAAGCTTTCCAAAAGGGAAAGGTGGGCGACACCCTGCACACCGAGAAAGGGGGCAGACCTGTTACGACCACTATAAAAATAAAAATATTAAATGACAATGATCGAGAGACTATGAAACCGACAGTAAACCTTAGGACCTAGAAATCCTAAGAATCTTAGGTGGGCTGCCACCCAATTTTGTTTTTTCTATGTGCAGGATTAAAGAAGGATGACAACTAAGGAAGAAGCAGGAAGTCTACGAAGCAAGGGAAGTCAGAGCATAGAAAAGGATGTAGAACAGAACGAGGGGACCGTGAGGGACCGAGAGTCGATAAATTCGGAAGCTACTAAGGAAGGAAGAAAGGAAGTCGCGACTGGGGAAAGCTCAGCAAAAGCCGGAGGAAACAAACGAGGGACCCAAGAAACTGGGGGAGATAGGGATAAAGGCAGTCCGGCGCCACACACATCGGAAGACGCACTGTCAAAAAAGGTAAGGCTAACAGACGCTCGAAATAAATGATTTGAGATAGAAAGAAGGACAACAGAATACAAAGCAAAGTTGATGGAAAAGATGATGAATGAGAACGACGGGGACTTCGCCGGAGAAAGGCCGCGTGAAAAGCAAGAAGCAAACCAAGGGCGAGAGAGTCGAGATGATATTATAAAAAGGAGAAAGGATAGGACTAGAGACCGCATATAGACGCCGACTAAGAAAGGGAAAGAGGGAACGGAATCTCCGAAAAGAGAGGCAGAAAAAGCCACCAACCCACCTGCTATAGACAGCGGGACAAGCAAACCAGTGACCTCACCCGTAATCGCAAGAGGATGCGAAGGACTTTGAAGCTTGAGAGAGAGGGTGCTAGGCCAGTTCGACCCAGAAGGGACGACGAAGGTTGGAGAAGGGGTGGAAGCTGGTAAGGAAGAACAAGGTTCCGGAACCGCCGGTCGAACAGGAGGGACCGGGGGGGGACTTAGAAAGATGATGTTTTCCCTCACGCGTGTGCTAAATAAAAATCAAGGCGTAACCGACTGATGCCAAGAAGAACCTGACGTTCGACGGGGCAAATATCATAAAGTTTTTGATAGATTACGAGAATTCGGCATCATTATTAAGGTGGACTGAGAAATAGCAGATGGAGCACCTAAGGCAACATGTGTCACTAAACTTGGGGAGGGACATAATGGCTATCGTTGCGAGCAATGGATCCTAGAAGGAGGCCCGACACGTAAGGATGAGGAAATATTTGGCAGCCAAGAAAATGGCTACGGAGACAGAACTGGTTGCGGTGCAGAGGAAAAATTTCGCAATGTACAACGATTTCATGAGGGAATTCACCCTCATAGCATTGCGAATCCTGGGGGTGACCGATGATATAAAGAGCAAATATTTCCTTAGGCAGTTTACCGAGTTTGACAAAGATAAGATCCTATCATCCTATCAGCAGACCACAAAATTTATGAATACCGGGGACGTCGACTTGTGTATAGTGACAGACATTGCTGAGAAGATGGTCGTAACCGACTCGTTGACCCTGCTGAAGGAGGGAGAGGTCATAGACTGGACTGATAAAACAAGAGATAACGTGAAAGAGGGATAAAAAGTCAGCATGATCGTGTCCATGGGGTAGATGAAAAAATCGAAAGGGTAGAGAATACATTAATGGTAATGCAAGCCCAAGTGACGCAAACCCAGACCGCTCGACCCCCCCTTCCGCCGCAAGAAGTTGTGGCTCCGACAAAAATAACTAACCGAGGATTTAATAGACGGGATCCAGCCACGGGACAATGCAGGTATTGCACGTTGGTTGGACATTTTGTGTGGACGTGCCCGAGACTCAACCATGACATCATACAAAAGAGGTCTTACAGGATGCTAAAAGGAGAAATCATAGGCGCTCGAGAAAAGAAGGTAAATTGGAACTCCCTAGGCGGGATGCGACCAACCATAATTGCACTCAATAACCTTGATGCCGCCACAGTAGAGGCGGAGTCTGTAGCAGAACTCGTTTGGGAACAAGAGCAGGCGCGCGGGCCTCAGACTAACTTCATTCTAGAAAGCGATGGGCGAGATAGGGTGATCGTGACCATGAGACAGCGAGTGACAGAAAGAAAGGTCGTACATGACGGAGTGATGGAAGACGTGAGGGATGACCGGGGGGCGCCGCAAGAAGCTGAGGCACAGGACCAAGAGAAGGTTTACGGGAAAACTAGAGAAGAGGCCCCGGTAGATAAAGCAACCTTGGCCAAGAAGAAATTTCGGTATCAGATTCCCATCCTTACTATGCCTGAAATAGATGACACCGTTAGTAAGCTCCTAGCGACCATGGTGTCGGTCTCGTTCCAAACCATGCTACAGGCAAGTCCTATGCTCCTAAAAAGCGTTAGACAAATGCTGACAAGGCGAAAAGTAGAGATAGAGGAGGGGCCGAAACAACAGGAAGAGGAGAAGGAAGAGGAGGCACCGCGAAAAGTCGCTAACCTCCAAAGGATTTCTGGGGACCTTGAAAACCTAGAGAAGACCTTCGCAGACATCCGGCTAAGCCTGCCAGACCGCGAAGGTGGCGAAGTTATTAGGGCAACACCAGGAACAAAGCTTAGTTTTCATGCACTACCTGTGGGCAAGTTGAAAGTACAGATTGGAAGCCATCACACAAATGCGTTGGTAGACGGAGGAGATGAAATCACACTCATTAGAAAATATTTTGTAACGATCACAGGTATGCGGTAAACAAAGAGACAACCGGAAGCATCCGCGGGGCAGGCGGGGAGATCCCCTTCTCCGGGAATGTTACTGAATGTGCAGTCAAGGTGGGGCTAGGCAGTCCATTTTATCGTTCCAACGGATGACTATCATGGACGAAATGAACCACGACATAATCCTTGGGAGACCTTGGTGCGCAAACGTGGAAATGATAGGAATGCACCTGCATGATGGGACGTACATGGTGGACATAGAAGACCCGGTGACTGGACATGGGGAGTTGCTCCGCCTCATCGGGACAGGCGGTGACACGCCAAAGGAGAAATTAGCAACGTGGTCACCATCGTTCGAGGAAAGTGCCAGAAAGGGGGCCTTCGCACGAATGGAAGGAATAAGAGAAATGGTAGAAATTATGATCGAAGAAGCGTTCAACAAGAAGGAATGAGTGAAGATGGGATTGCCGCAGAAGAAGCGCAGACAGGAGGACGATGCTTTGGGCGTTATGGTAATAGAAAAAGAAACAGAGGTCGAATTGGGAGCCAGTTTGCCTAAACCAAAGAAGGTTCGAGATGAGGAGTCTGGGATAACACTTGAAGTCCCTTACGTACCGCAGCTCTTCAAAGCTATTAGGTACCATAAGGTAGGAGTGGACCCGATTGCTCTCGCCAGGTTTGAGGGAGAGATTCAGAAAGGCTACTGCTTGAATGAGAAATTGATCAGCATCCAGTCTCGAATTGCCGAAGTACCACGGGTGGCCCCAACCGTTCATTTTTTAGGAGAAAGATCCCGAAAGGAAGCGTTCGCAAGTACAAGCCAGTAGGAAAAAAGGCTAAGTCTGTCTTGATTTTGCTAGAGACAACAAGCGAAGAGGTCATGGAAAGGGAGGAAGAAGTTTTCCGTGTGATTAGAGAAAGAAAGGCAACTGAGGGGCATCGAATACCAAATGAAGTAGCAGAGATCACGAAGATAGGGGTGAAGAGATTCCTGACGGAGCAGGAAACACGCTTGATTAAGGAAGCATATCGAAAATTTCACCTAGCGTTTGCTTTCAATGACCATCAAAAGGGGCAACTGGACGCAAAGTTGATACCCCAGTCATGATCCGCACAGTTGAGCACGAATGTTGGAATGACAAGGGACCTGCCTACGATTTCGGGGTCGCACGAGAAGTGATAAAGTTGCTTAGATCAAAGATGAACTCCTTCGTGACGGAACACACCACATCACCGTACTCAAATAGGTGGTTTGTATTTTGAAAGCCTAACAAGACGCTTAGGTGGATCCAGGATCTGCAGAAACTAAATGCTGTCACCATCCGGGACGTAGGGTCGCTGCCTCAAGCAGACTTGTTGGCAGACTCTCACGCAGGGCAAAGAATTTATTTATTAGTAGATCTCTATTATGGATACGATCAGCCCCTGCTGGACGTCCGAGATAGACCCTACACAACCATGCACACTCCGATAGGCTAGTTACAAATGTAAGCGACTCCTATGGGCTTCACCAATACTGTGGCAGAAGCACAAAGGAGGATGCTCGCAGTTGCCGCGGACATGTTTCCGACAAAGTGCGATCCTTACATTGACGACAATCCGATCAACGGCGTACATGATATCAAAGAGCTTCACTTCAGGTTCTTGGAATACAACATCACTGCCAGCGGTCCCAAGAGCATCATGGTTGTTCCAGAAGTAACCATCTTAGGATTTCGTTCCGGGTCGTATGGGAGGAAGCCCGACCCAACCAAGACTGACTAAATCTCTCAATGACCGACAACTATACGAACCACAACGGAAGTGAGGGCCTTCGTAGGGGTTGTAGGGTTCTCAAAAATTTTCATCAAAGGTTTCGCTAAGATAGCAGAACCCATTCGGGTCATGATTCACGAAGAAGGTACAATGGACTGGACGGAGGAGCGGGAGACCGCCATCCAGGCCCTCAAAGGTATATTGACATCTGAGCAGGTCACCCTCCCCGCTCCGTGTTTTCACGATGAGGTAGGGCGTCTGTTTGTGATTGAGACCGATGGGGGACCACTAACTGTGGGAGGAATTCTGATACAAAGAGGTGAAGATGAGAGAGAAAGGTCAATCCGATTCGAGAGTAGAATATTGAACTCAACTGAGCGATGCTACTCTCAATTCAAGAAGGAGGTACTGGTCGTCCTGCAGTGCCTCAAGACCTTCCATGCTTACCTCTTTGGAAGAAGGTTCATTTTGAGGATTGATCCAACGAACGTCGCGGTGTCAGAGGGCCCGACATTCAGGCCCTCCGCGGTGTGTCAATTGGCCACACCGGTTTGATGTTCTGGCCTGTGGGGTAAAGGGTATCCTATTAGCGTAATCTGAGGGAACCGAGGTCCAGTCTGATCTGCTTGACGACATGGGGTTGCGCTGTGGGATAGAGGAGAATTTAGTGCACGCCGTTGTTAACCATGTTATATGGCTGGGGAGTTTTGCCAAATTCCCAATGTGTGTTAATTGTAATATACATTATTTTATTTTATGTTTGTTTATTTTTGCTCTGCTTCATCAACCTAATTAGCGCTGACCATTCCGTGGTCAGTCCTAAGAAGCTCCCGCTGTTTTTTTTGTGCAAATGGCTCGATTGACCTTGACAATAAAAATGAAATAAATAAAAATAATAATAGAAGAAGTCGGTGTAAGTGGTGACACTACTCACATTGGCGAGGCTATGACAGATAACTTTATCGATGTTTCACTGACTCATCAAAACGTTGAGCCCTCTGCAGTCTGTAGGGCTATTCATTATCTTTCCAAGCAAATTGCATCTACGGACTTACATCATTATTATTATTATTGTTATTATTATTATTACTATTATTATTATTATTATTATTATTATTATTATTATAATTATTATTTTGTTGTGTTTCAGATGGTTGCGAATAAGCCAATGACGTTGCCATAGCAAGGAGGGATCTCATCATATCTTGACAAATAAGCCGAACCAACAGTTAGTTACGCTGCCCAATCGGGCTAGCTAGGATACTTTAGTAGCAACCCGATTGGTTAGTACCTGATTCCGATTTAAACAGAGTGGGCTAAGGGTACGCTAATGTTCAACCTCTTTGCTCGGTTTGATCAGTTTGAAGTAATGGATATGGGGAGTTGTGTCAAATTCCTAATGTGTGTTAATTGTAATTTACATTATTTTATTTTATGTTTGTTTATTTTTGTTTTGCTTCATCAACCTAATTAGCGCTGACCATTCCGTGGTCAGTCCTGCTAAGAATCGCTGATTTTCTTTACAAGGGTTCGATTAACCTTGACAATAGAAATAAAATAAAATAATAAAAGAATAAAAGAAGTTGATGTAAGTAGCGACAGTACTCACTTTAGCAAGGTTTTGATTGAGACCAGCAAGTGTCATCGGACCGGTATTTGTGTTACTGGGTCTGCAGCAGGACCATCGGACCTGGAATCAGCGCCAATGGTAGTACCGCTGGGCTTTGTCTACCTAGGCAGGACCTTCCCCATTTCCACCGATACGTACGTGTGTGCTCTTCTGCCACATGTTGAGGGGCACGACAGCCAGCTGTCGGCCTAGGAAAACGGCCACTTGGCCATTACAAGAGGGACTAGGGTTTGGCTTTTGAGTCTGGTTGATACGCAAAGATGGCAGATAGAGAGGAGTTGTCGAGTCGCTAGGAGGCACGCATATGTGTTAGCTTTTCACCAGAGGAGCTGCCACCTGACAGGTACAATGGGATGGGGGTTTTCACCCGTTCATCAGTCCTGACGCGTGCTCACGTGCCGATGGGCTAGATTGCGCTTGATAGTTATACAGTCCAGGGTTTTGACTTAGGTTGTCTCTCTCATGCCAGATGTTTTGGACGACTAGGCGGAGGGCCACCGGGCAGCTACAAGTATATGAGGGTTTTTACTACTTCCTCCGCTCCCACACAGGCAGCGGATGCCACAGGCAGACAAGGATCAAGGTTTAGCGAGTTGAAGCGCATTGGACGCGCTTGTGCACTTGTGCACAAGGGGATGTTTTGGGGCACATATTGTGTCCGTCATCTGACGCACGGGTCGAGAACAAGCAACCAAAATGGGGAGTGGAGTGCCACCTCGCAGACATAGGGGGAACTGCCGCCTGGTATTACAGGGCATGGGGTTTGACCTCTTCAACGGGGATTGTTCCAGATATACCCCGCTCATGTTCAAGGTATACACAGTGGCGAAAGTGTGAGGGAGGGGAGATGGAGAGAAGGATAGTGAAAACAATGAGGGTTCAAAGTGACAACGTGACGACCGGTATAGCGGGTATGAACGCTGCCACAATGACAAAATGGTGGTCCACGATTAAGTAAGACACGCTGGGGAGTGTCAATATTGATGTCGTTGTGATTGGGTAAAGTAGCCGCTGGACAGATGTGAGACAAGTCATGAGGTGAGGGATGCGGACTCGTGAAGGGTAAATCAGGTAGCCCACGGAAAGTGCATCAAATGTATACAGCCCAGGGAACTGGAGCTGGTTCGTGACTGTTAGCGTGAGGAAGCGGACTACAGTCAACGCATAAGATGATGTCCCTTTTCAATTGAGAGAAAGTGAGTAAGTAATTAAGTGAATGCACCTGTCTCTATTTTTGCGGAACATTCATTCTCATTCTCTCAACTTGGCGATGTATCTTTCAGTGTTCACGCAAAAGGCTCGCTCTCACGCTCCTCATTTGGTGATTGATTCAGCGGAGCCGTTATGCACCCAGTCTGTGTGCTAGCACACCGGCGGAGGGGGGAAGAAAGGGAGGCCTGCAAGTTGGATACTAGTAGGACGAGAAAAAATGCCACTTTTGTACTGAAGATCGACTAGATTCACTGTAGTCAACTTAAGCCTACTTGTTGTCAGAGAGAGAGAGAGAGAGAGAGAGAGAGAGAGAGAGAGAGAGAAAGAGAGGCAGACAGATAAAGAGAGAGGGAAATAAGAGATACCTGTCTGACTGAGAACAGGGGAAAGAGTTGAGAGAGTCTTGGATTGGAGTTTCCGCACGAAATTCTGACACGATGGTGCATTGATAATCGTAACTTTTGATTCGACGCATGTTTTCGAGATCCGTTTTCGCATGCTTCAAGGACACTGAAAGACGCAGAGATTAACCGTTGTAATCTTCGTTCCGATAACGCCATGACATCATTAGAGTCGGTCTTCTGACCCGCGAGTGGTTTTCCCCGTTTGACTGTGAAGTGAGAAGTTGGATGGGAAGAGAGCAAAAAAAAAAAAAAAAAAAAAAAAGGAAATACCAACGGAGGAACTGGGCATGTTTGAGAGATGTTGAGACCTCTAGTGCACAGAGAAGCACGAGGAGAGAGGAAGAGAGAAAAAAAGAGAACCATATCAGACACAAGTCGAGAGACAAAGTGAAAAGATTTAACAGAGACACAAGTGAGAGATTTGGCTGGAAGAGAGGGATCAAACCTGAAATCCCTCCGCAGTGAGTCACGAAGAATACTTTCTATTTGATTATTTTAATTTATTTAATTTTGATCACTGATGTTGTAAGTGGCATTTGTAGCCCTAAGCGAAGGTTGGTTACGTGTGTTGTTGCCCTTGAACACAGAGGGGGCATTTTAACCGAGAAAATTTGTTACTTATTTTCAAATTGTTTCAAGATATGAGATCATGTGATTAGATACCCTTGTCAGGAGCCCAATCACAGACAATCATCGGAGCCACAAGTGCTCTTTTGAGAGGACTGCACTGTTTCTCCTCTCAGAAAAAAGATCATTTATTTATTTATTTTTATTGCAGTGCATGAGACCTTGATGTTGCATGATCAAGGAGGTTCTTGCTTGGCCACGTGGTTGCAGAGAGTGTGTGTTTGCCCATACTTATGATAGTCACCACCATGCTGCTAAAAGTTGTGATCAAGCGACTACCGCTTGATCACATGTTAGCGGCAATGTGAGAGAATGCCTCAAGTGGAAGCTGCGAATGTTGAGTATCTTTAAATCACTTATTGTTTTTTTTTTTTTTGGTGAACCAGTCTCTAATTGATTGATCACCAGCTCATGTGTCAAGCGACACACCACTCCTAAGTGAAGACCGCACTATGTTACTGCTGTGAATATTAATTACTCTGAATTATTGATTATTATTATTATTAATTTAGTGACCAGCCTGTAATTGGCTGATCACTAATTCACGTGCTAGTGGCACGTCAGCCCTAAGTGAAGGTCTTTGGTATCCCGCGCTTACCTGAATATAAATTGGTTAATTATGTGTTTCCTTTTCTCTATAGTGATCATCTCCTGATTGGCTGATCACACACACGCTATGGGCAGTGGTGCCCAGGTCCTAAGCGAATGTCAAGTGCTATATACTGCTGCAACGCTCAAAGCGGAGATTCCTTAGGGCTGTGGGCAGCGATGCCTAACAATTTTCTTTATTTGATTTTAATCATTTTATTATATTTAGTGGTCAATATCCGATTGGCTGTGGGCAGCGGTGCCTAGGACCCAAGTGAAGGCCAAGCGCTATACATCGCTGCCACGCTCAAAGAGGACATTCCAATGTAATTTATTTTATTATATTTGGTGATCAGCTTCTGATTGGCTGATCACACACACGCTGCTGGCAATGGTGCCTTGGCCCTGAGTGAAGGCCACATGCTGTACACCTCTGCCACACTCGAAAAGAGTGATATATTTTATTTATTTTATTATATTTTGTGATCAACTTCTGATTGGCTGATCACACTCTGTGATGCTCGGACCCTAAGTGAAGGCCATGTATGATCAGGGTGCCCTAATGCGAAATAGAACATCAAATTAATCTTATTTACTCTTTTATTTATTTATGTATTTAATTTTGGCTCTGTGATCAACCATTGTTTGACTAATCACTTCTCAACTCATCAACGACATGCTTGCCATAAGTAAAGGTCCCGTGCAGTATTTGAACAGAGGTTAAGCGGAACTGCACTTTGTGTTCTATTTGAGCAGGGACAGAGCAGCATTACAACCCCGTGTTCTATTCGAACAGGTGGAAGCAGGGCTGCACTCCGTATTCTAGTTGAACAAGGATGACGCAGATTGCACCCCTGTGCAGTATTTGAACAGGGTTTGTGCAGGCTGCGTCCTTGTATTCTATATGAGTTGGGACAACACTGGTTACACTCATGTGTAGTATTTAAGCAGGGGAGCATGTCGGTTACACCCCTATGCAGTATACGAATGAAAAGGGAGGGGGTAGTTGTATAGATATGTTGTTGGATATTTCTGTAACGCTCAAGTTCCCGCTGTGTCTTGCACAATGAATAAATGAGACTTTGCCAGTACGTTATCACGTGCTGTATACGGCGAGTGACAACTTGACTTAGAACAGAAATGGCACAGTGAGCGAAAATCAATCTGTTCGAGGCCAGACTCAACACAGGGAACAAATAAAATTTATCTAAGGAAAAGTCTCAGCACTGTAAGCAGAGCACGCGTTGTTGAAATCAGGCTTTGTTTTGTTTTGGTTTACCTCCTGCGTAACATGGCCGGGAGGGCTCCCGTGCTTTGCAAAAAGGCGGGAGCTGATGCGTTCGACACCACATTCTAGGGGTAGATTTAATCGACTTTTCTCATTCTATTGATGGAAGGTCATCGCCAAGTAGGAGTTTTGCCCGTTCGTTTTTGACGAGCCGGCGTTTTCAGCGGCTCGTGGAAACAAGAACGAAAAAGAGGGAATCTTAAAAAGGCGGGGGGGGGGAAGGAAAAAAATATGAACTAAAGAATCCAAGAGAAAATCTTTAAAAAATCAACTTACCAGAAAAGAAATTGGTTGTCCGTTTTCAACGGGTGCCTAAAGATATCTCTAGGGACTGTAAGTCCCCAACCTCTTCTCTGAGCGCCATCTAGCGCCACAACTTAGATTAGATTTTCCTTCTTTTTTTTTTGTTGGTTTGAGGTCAACGGTCACATTGGCATGCCCTACGTCTTATTGAAAAGCGGATCCGAATCATTTTGGGACCATTTCTCGATTTATGTGTGTCATCCTTGTGCAGGGGTCATTCTAATCTCAACGCGGCATGCCTAATCTCGGTCGTGTGATCTTAACGATCACGTGGCTGATATCACTCGCGTCGCGATTGAGCCCTAGGCTACTTCTTCGTCAAAAGGAGCTAGCTCAGTAGCAGCTTGGTCTCGATCCCCAGATCACTAGGTGACATTCTTATACAATATCCTACTGGGTTAGCTCCTGCTCCAAGTATAGTAAGAGTTGTCCTTCTATATGAAGGGTTTTTTCCCTAGTAGGCCTCCCACCTATAGTTGGGCCTGCCCACCCACCTATGGCTAGGCAGGCTTTGCCTGCCCGCCGTCTTTTCTTTGGCCAACTACTTATCAATAGCCTGGAATCGCACGACTGTTAGGTAGGATAGATCCTTAGCCTTAGCATTCTCACGACCATGTGCCTTCGGGGCCCTGCTAGAAAACGTGTATGACACACTCCCGATTACTGCCGCTATTCTCAGACGTGAGAAGCGTCCAGATTAAGGTTCAGAAAAGTTATAGTCCATCGGTCATAGCCTAGGTCTGAATAAACTTTTGTCGCACGTTAATCTCATCAAGTCCCTCAGTTTAACGAAAAAGTCGGACAACGTCCCATATTGAAAAACCTGAGTAGATACCCTTGTAAGGGTGTCTGCCCCTACAGGGAACCTATACAATGTCACAATGAACCTTTTCACACACACTCATTCACCGATTGTGAACGACATGGAAAATCATAAAATTCATCTAGCATTCAATCATTCAAAAGTATCAATGATTTTGACGAGCTCTCCAACGCCTTTTCCCGATTAGGAAAGGTGTGCATGCGACATGGGATCAATGCTCTGAGTGAGAGTTCATCGACATGTCCAACAAAATTCATGTACGAAATCGGATGAACACTATCGCATTTTCTTTTGTACTAAGTCGTGTTCTCCATGTTGCACGTAGTTCAACACTCTCTCTCTCTCTCTCTCTCTCTCTCTCTCTCTCTCTCTCTCTCTCTCTCTCTCTCTCTCTCTCNACACACACACACACACACACACACACGCATACACATATACACACAAATACAAATGTATACATACACACACAAATACAAACATATGCATACACAAACACATAAACACACTAACACACTACCACATAGATAGACAAACATACTAACACACTACCACATGATACTGATGTGAAATAAAAACCATTTTTTTTAGGCCTTGAAATCAATTTTTATGAGGGCCGAACTTTGGGATGCTCTAGCACATGAACGTGAAAGAGGGGGAGGCTGGAGGCCCTTCCGGAACATTCGATGCAGTAACACTAACTAAAATAATACAAAATTTTATGTGTCACAGAAAGCTCACTTATCACATCCTCCTCATTATATGAGAATTAAGGTTTGGTTAACATGACAATCTTAAAAACGTTTCATAGATAGTAGTTGCTAGAGCAACAACAAAGTTTTTGTCACGAGTGGGATTGTTGTTACGTATCGAAAAGGGAAACCATATGTTTATTATTTATTTTCGAACGTTCATTTGGAAGAGGGATTTTTGGTATAATTTCGAATAGCAAGTTACAAAGTACTATAGTAATCATGAGATGTTTGCGTTCGTGCACAGAATCATAATTCCTCTGACATTCCACATCTCAGCGTAAAACATGTGCAGTTTTAGGAGATTAATCCATTCCTTTTTGGTAATTGAACAAAGCCCCCGGGTAGAAGGAATATTAACGGTCTCCATTTCATTTTTTTGTTTAGTGTTTTTTCTTTTCTAATCTTATTATGAAGTGAAAATTATTGATTTATCCTCAAAAGTTGAGGCATGTGCGCAAATGACCCTAAAACATGTGGATAGACCACAATGCTATTTTGATCCGAATTCTCATTCGTTTAACCTTATTAGGCCAGGACGCTTCATCATTGACACATCGGTGTGTACTTGATTTACCTAGTTTGTTATCTTGTTGGGCGGGCGAGTTTGCAAATACCTCCACCCGTAGGTGCAATAATCTCATTCTCAAATTTATACACAGAAACAGGCACACACACAAATATGTCGATTTTGTTTTCTCTCTCCCCCTCTCAAACACACACGACTTTGTAGGCAACTCTTCGTCTCTCTTTGTTTCTATCTGTTTGTATGTTTGTGTCTCCCTATTCTTGCGTGTGTATTGCTTTGCTGCACTGCTCGACAATTTAGGGCCGTCACACATCATACATTCAAAAATGTATCTCACCATAGGTATGACAATCCTTAAAGAATATGAAGACAATTATAGTTAGAGTTTAATGCATTTTTCTTTTTAATAGATAAAAAGAAGAAACTCGATTTTATTACAGGTTGCTCTGAAAGAGAGGTGAGGGGTAATTATTCTTTGCTGACCCTTCTATTTCAGGGTTTTCTCACTCTAACACTTATAAGAATGTATTTGATCGTGTGAAACGTATATGCGTATTGTATTGGCTATCATATATTAATTATAAGGCAATGTCGTTTAGTTGCTTACAAGAAATATATCATGACCCAAACAAAGTTATGTTTATCATAGTCTGTTCATGAAAATATTAACAGATACTTGTATAACTAGTTTTCATAAATACAGATAAACAAAAATAAAAGAATTTCAAATAATTAACTATTTCATATAGTTATTTTAAACCTACAAAAAATAAAATGACTCATCAACACAACAAGCGCAAATAAGAGCATTATGTCCCTTATTTTGAAAACCACCTTACACCCGCAATAGGTGATGAGTTTTTTACAACACTCTTCATTTTGTAACTTACCTAATGGCTATAATGATCTAATAATGATTGTCTTGATGTCATATTAAATATGTGATTTTCCAAAGTCGAGACACATAAAAAATAATATTGATTTTCGTAATGCTTCTCTCATTGTATTCCTCATTGATGCAATAAGTACATTGTCAAAGAAAATACTTTATGCTTTGCTTCTCTGGAAAACTTTTGAGGATTTAACATTCAAGAAGATGAAATGACATAGGTTGTAGAAGACGCTATGAATGTGTACTTCGAAAAGACAACGTGGGGACGACGCAAAATAATCCCGTAAGCCGCCGAGACGGGTGTGGTCGTATCGTCCCTTCGCCGCTCTAGCCGTGTGCGCCAACTGTACTTCTCGTGGTCCCATACGACATGATAGGTTCCCGCAGGGCACAACTTGCTTCCCTAAGGGATTGTCACCACCCTCAGAGGCGTATCCCTATCGAGCTACTGAGCATCGTATGAACAATTTTAAATGCAATCATAGAGGTAGATCAACTGAGGGCGTTTGCTCGTTCGCTATAGTATAGATACGCTTGGTTAAGGCCAAGCGGACCCGAACGTCGTCCATTCCTGAGTGCACCGCTCTCCTAAGTACGAATCGTACGTCGGTCAACTAAGACGGTCTCAACCAAGCGTGAAACCACAATTCATCCTAGTCCCTTAGACACGTAGTCAAACGAAAGTTATGACAACCACTCATAATTATATCAAAAGGAATCGACCATAACCGATAAGAAAATATATCTAATCTGAAATAACAATTGAAGGAATTTGAATCATCATATGATACATTTAATAACATAATATCGAAATAAAATCCGACCACCTCGGGTCGAACTCGATAAATACAAATTATATTGAACCGTCAACGGGGAGTTGCCTTCAACAATAACCTCAATGTAGCCGACAAGGTAGTCAGACTGTCTTAGCGTCTTAACAACTCCAGGAAGTTGATACGTTTAGAAGACCTTTCAGGGGTTATTCCTGACTCACTTGAATTCTACTCAGGTGCAACGCAGGTATCGGCTGAATGAATTTCGTTTTGGATCTAGTCTAAGGGTTTCCGGTACCATTCAGAGGGACAAAATTTTTGAGTGGTTACTGGGATGATGCTGGGATCATTCTGAAAACGTTCTCTTCAGTTGAAATCTTCCAAGGGCTAGACGTGGGTCTAAATTATGAGGGTGTAGTAATGTGAATAAATTTTGTTTCGTTGATGGAAAGCTCTGGTTTGATTCCAGACAAATGTTTGACATGTTAAGTATTGTAAATTTTTGTTTCACTGAGACATTTTATGAGAGTTTTAGTTCAGATGGTGAACGACGGGGACGTCGTTCAATGGGGTCCGGGAATTTTGTCGGGGCAAATACCCTAACAAGGGTAAATACCCTAACAAGGGTATTTGCTGGGGATTTTAAAACGTCGGACGTTGTCCGACTCTTTTGTTGAATTGAAGACTTAATGAGACTGACGTTTACCAAAAGTTCATTCAGACTAACCTATGACCAGACATTTGAAACTTTGTAAACTTTAGTTCGGACTCTTGCTTCATCCGAAAGTAATCGTCGTAGTCAAAAGTTTCTAGCAAGCTAAAGAAAGGCGCGAATGTGGAAATGTTAAAGTTAGACCTATTTTACCAAAAATAATGCAGGCGCGCGATTCAGGGCCTAAGTAAGCTTAGAAGAGTGGTCGCGTCGGGTATGAGGCCGTGATGCGGGAGGAATAGGAAGATTTTTTTCCTGGGTCCGCAGGGTTTGACTCGAGCCAAGGGGCCGACAGGCCAATGCCGAGGCCTACCCGGTTGGGTGACCAGTCAAACCGTAGTCACGTTGCCAGCCGACGGGACAGGGGCCACAGGTAGGGTTTGTTAGGCCTCAAGCAGGCGAGGCCTGCTGGGCCATAGGAAGGAGGGGTAAGGCAGTCAAGCCTTGCCAAACCATGGACTGGTGGCCTACTCGGCGCAACCCTTCAAATAGAAGGGTTGCTGCTTCTGCTTTTGTGATAGGAGCTAGCCCGGTAGGTAAACACAGTAGACCATCATACTGCCTATGCAAGGAACGAATCCAACTGTGCCCAACTGGGCTAGCTCTTTTGGAACGAGCCTTTCCAAAGCATTCGGGCACGGTCGATCTCGGTCGTGCGATCAGGAGATCACGCGGCTAAGATAAGCCGCGTACAGATTAACCTTGCCCCTGCGCAAGGATGACACGCATAAATCAAGAAATGGTCCAATTTTTTTTTCTACCCCAGTCTAGATCGAACTCGGGTCTGTATTTCAACAGTTCGTGGGGATGTCCCACGAAGTGACCGTTGGTCAAGGCCAACGGGGTAAAGAGAAAAAAAAATAAAAAAAGAACAAAGAATCTAACTAAAACAAAAGTGTCATGTGGCGCGTCGAAAAGTGAGGGGACTTAGTGTCCCCAAGGAGTGTAACAGGCGTCCGTTTTGACGAGCAGTTTTATGACGTTTCTAAGGTAAGTTTGTTTTTCTTTATTTTTATTTTTTTTCTGTTTATTTTTCATAGATTCTCTTTTAGATTTTATCTTAGATTTTTCTTTTTCCTTTTTTTTTTTTTCTCTTCTTTACGACTCCCCGTTTTTCAGAAGACTGCGCCCATTCGTTATAGGGAAACGGGTCGCATTCTTCAAAAAGAGCGCCTGAATCTGGCACTCTTATTGTACTAGATGCGGGCGCACTAGGAAAGGGGATGAGAGAGAGAGATAGAGAGGGAGGGAGGGGGACCTTACTTGGCAGCCCGTTGGATTCACGACAGTAGCAGCCAAACATGCAAGTCTTCAACCCTCCAACTGACCTGCTGGTACTTCCATCCAAAGGATGAACAAAATCGAATGAATCCACTGCTAGAACATGGAAATATACTTTACCACATGTTTTTGGTTCCCCCCCCTTTCATTGTTGGTAGCTCACCTGCGCCCGTTCTTTTTGCTGAACGGGCTGCAGATGGGCGCTCGAACCTGACACTTTGCACGGTCGGGTGTGAACACATGCTGGAGCAGGAAGGAGAAGCCCCTGTTGAGCTTGACTCTAGTTCGACTTTGGGAAATGACTTAAGGGAGGCTGCTCGTTTCAAAAAAAAAAAAAGAGTTGCCCCTTTCAGTGAAACGAGGGCCAGGAAAAAAAAAAAGTAAAGGCCACGTACGTGGCCGCGGACGTGGGATAGATGCAGGGGAAAGAAGGTCTTAGGGGGTGATGAGACTGCATTTGTTCGTTTTTTTGAACATGCTGCAATGTGGCTGGGTACAACCATTTCCTTGAGCATGTGGCCTGCTGGGAAGGCCAAATGCTTTCGGGAATGGATGACCTTGGTTCCCCTAGGGAAAACCAAGGCATCTTGCTATTGCCCGTTGATTTAGATTGAGGGCCAGGAGCACCGACGAATTTTGTCTGGTTGTTGGCAAAGCAACTGCCCATATGCCTTTGGCTGGCTATAAAAGCCAGCTCCCCACCCAACAGCCTCACACTTGTGGCAATGTTGTTGGGGCATTCTACTTTAGTAGATGCCGGTTGGCTGGCTGCTGGTGTAGTTAGGGAGTGTTGACGAAGTGTTGGAGGTAACAGGCAGCAGCCATAACCGAGGTTGGGAGCTAACTGCCCCACCTCTGCATGGATGTTGCAGCCAGTGGGCTGCGTTAAGGTCCGGACTGTGCAGCAAGCGACACCTATTTCAGTAAGGTTGTGTTGTCAGACTGTCGCTGCGACATCAAAACCTTCCTAGGGGAAGGTGTTATCGGTCTATTGCGCGACATCAAGACCTTCCTAAGGGAAGGTGCTGCCGGATTTGTCGTGCGGCGCCGATGTTTTTTTTTTGAGTGTGGGGAAGTACTGCTCAGCGGCACGGCAACGACAATATATCGAATGGGATCATGTTGCCGAAATTGGCGGTGGCAACGATAGTGAGGTTTGGAAAATGTTGTATGTTTAACGGCAGCAAATTGTTTATTATGTGGGGCGGCTTACTACTGGATTATTGATGTAGTGACAACAATCATTTTTGTGGGGCAAATACTGCTTGTTTTACCATGTCGCGTCAACCTTTTTTGTGTATAGAGGGATGTTGTCCGATTGGAGGTACGCCGGTGACACACTTTCTAAAGGGCAGTGTTGCCGGGATTTTACAACTTAGAGGAGCTATTATTTTGGTATGAGATTTGGCGGTGGTGCCGCACGGTAGTCGTGGTACCGGTTTTGAGGGTGCGACGAGCGGCAATTCTTTTTTTTGTGGTGCGCAGCGACTATGTTGGGTTCCAGTGCGGCCTAGAGGTTGGGCTAGCACTGGTGCACGTTGGGATCGTGCGGTAGTGGTGCATGGATCCGCGGCATGAAGAGAGTGCTGAGTGGATGCACGCGGCAGAATAGTTATTGGGGCTTGTGGCACGTGCGATTTTGAGTCAGGGCCACCTTATTTTTTTTTCCGTCATGCAGTGTGAGCGGTTTTGAGTTCTGAACCATTTTGTGTTATGGGCGATGGTGTGGGACTACCTAGGACCACTTGGGACCATCTTGGGATTACCTTGGGATCAAGTGGGACCAATTTGAAATTGGGACGCAGATACAAACGAGGTAATTGAAGGTGATTCGGGACCTGCGGGCATCATCCATATGACTCGGTAGTCGTGTACTCTCTTAAAGTATAATTCTTAATATTTGTAATAAAGTAATAAACATTCACTATTATCTGGTACACTGAAAGCTAAGGCGTTGCTAGTAGTCTAGAGATTGAGATTAAGGAACGAGCTACGAGAACTCGATTTTATTTACTTGATTGCTATGATCAGAATATACAATTTTTTCAACGTACAATCACTAAATTATATACCGAAGTTGTACGTGTCTTTCACCAAGGCAGTTGCAGAACTTAGCATTGTTAATATGTTAGGAATGGAGTTCAAGGAAAATGTTGATTTTTTTTTTTCTGCCTAAAATATTTCCCTGGTGAGCAGGTACTCACTATTTCTTGATATAATCAATAAGTTATGCATTATGAGGTAGCACCTTGGTGTCAATTGGAGCTACCATATTGATAGTAAAAAGAGTGGTTCAACTGAGACTATAAGCGGCGAGACTGTGAAGGACTAGGCATTGACAAAAAAAAATTGTTTTGCGTAAGGTAGTGCTTATGGGGGGTCGTTTTTTTACAATGTTGTTATGATTAACAAAAGTGTACCCATTCGAAATATAAACATGAGGTTTTGTATTAAAGTAGTTAATGTTAAAAAAAATACTATCATTATCGTCAATAATGAGACGTTTATCGATAATGAAAGTGACTCCGTATCGTCAATAATGAAATGTTTGTCGATAAACACGTTTGTCGATAATAACACCTTAAAGGACTCAGTATCGCCCAGTAGGTAAGTAGTTAATGTCAAAGAAAATACTATCAAGATTCACTTTATCTATATTATTGTATTTTCGACAGATAGTCACTCTTTCTTTATGCTAGATAATGAAAGTTACGCTATTGAAGTCTGCATTGTAATTAATCGGACCGCTTTTGAAAGTCCCTCATATAGAAGGTGAAGCTTAACTCTCTCTTTCTCTCTCACACTTTCTCCCTCTCTCTTTCATTCTAACACTATACATAAATAAATATTATATAAATAATTAAAAAAAAACATACAAATAAAATTTACTTATCATTTAAAAATTATATATATATAATAATTTTATTTTGTGTATGATACTTCGTTTTGTACTGATTAATATATTGTTGATATCTTTTATGTAAAAGTGATATGCATGTTTTTAACAAGTCAATATCTTCAACTTTGTGTCAAGTATAAATTTATATCTTAATTATTATTTGTACTACACATATTACATACTTCAGCATATTCGCATCATACATCGAATTCTTTGAAAACTACGTTGTTGAGCGCATAAGTCTCACGTACTGCTGCGTCACGTAGGAGTTGGTCGTCATTGCGATACACATCGAGTTCTTGCAAACCACTCCTGCCGGGTTTGTCAGCCATACCTCTCACGAGCCCCTACGACATGATAGGGTCAACACGAGGTACAACTTTACCTCCACATGCGGGAGCTGTCATCTCCCTTCCGTGGGCATATCCCTGTCGCGCTACCAGTCCATAATACGAAAGCTAATCAGTTGGAATCGTAGAGGTGGACTAGCCGAGGTTTTTTCTCGTACATTGTAGCATAGGGGGTACGCGTGGTCTCACTCCTTTATCATACCCACATGCGAACCGACACACTGGGGGTTGAAGTCCCAAGCGCGACTCGTCGTCGGTCGACTAGGGCGCATCCCAATTATCATTCGTTACATCACGCTTAAAACACAAAAATAAAACACACACACACACACGAGCGGAACAACACAAAACAAACAACATAACAACACCCCTAGTCCTTTTGTGTAGCCAACCCATAACCTTCCGACGTGAAAATCGGATGGGCGTCTCACGCTAGATTTAGTATAAAACTGCACGAATGCACGACCTTCTCATATCGATTAGCAATGCGTGCTTACACAAGTGGTCACAACGGTGACGTACTATGTAGTACCCATAATCACGAGGTCCTCGATAATCTCGAGGTTCATGTTCGACACTCAAGTGTCGACTGACACACGCCTTGAGGGGTTAATCTCTCGACGGTGAACAACCATCATGTGCGCTTGAGAACCACACCCTCTTCTGCACCCTGCGGAGAGTGGATGGTACAGGTTCGTACCTGTAGTGGTAATCGTCTCTTATCACCCTGGAGACCACAACCATCATCCAGGGCCTGGAGCGAACTCAAGGGGTTTGACTTTGAAGGCTGCCACAGACTACGATGTCCAACTATATAACTCTTAAAAAACAAATAAAGAGGGTTTCCCTTTTCTGACAAACGCATAATCTGTTTAACCTTTGCGCACTGTCATAATATATCGTGCGAACACTCAATGTATATGTATGTACATATATATATATAAAGGATTATAAATACGTGACGATCACTTCTCACAATCACAGTGTGACTCCTTCCAACCATATATATGTGTGTAATCGCAGACAGTCAAATCCAAAGTCCGAATCACAAACATATATGCAATCACAGGAAATATTGAACCAAAAGTCCACACACTACACGGGGTCAACATTAATCATTCTTTATACTCATACCCCTTGCTTAAACCATGCAAGTCCCAGCCTTTGTCCAACCTTCCAAAATAAATACTCAGCACCTTTGTTGAATGGTCATTCAATAAAAGCCCGGGTGAAAACCTTAATAAAATAATTAAAACCACTAGGGCTTAAGCCTTCATGTTGGGTAACTAGAGCAGATTGGAGTTGAGTCGTAAATCGATGAATCGACAACCGACCTGTTATCAATGATAACAGAATATGATCCTTGTGGGAATAAACTGAATCTAGTCAAAATCTTGAATCGAATCGATCAATAGGACCTGTAACACAAAACAGGTCAATGCCCATGGCTAGACTATCAATGAATGGGGAATAAATCTCCATAACACATTCTCACTCAAAAGTTATCTGCCAACTAAGTTTAAGTCCACCTCTAAGTCAGTGCCCAAAGAAAAGGCAGACCTCTGACAGAATCTCCTCTATTCAGGATGGATCGCCAGAATCGCCATCTGTCAAAATATAGTTTAACTCCTCTAACTCAATCAGACACAAGCAATACAACCTTCCTCCCACCTTTCCCCAGATGCAATCCTTTTTCACAATCTGCTTTCAGTTAACATAATAAAGTTGAAACTTAACTTGCACAATCATTCCTTTAGTTAAGTCTGGTTTGCGTCCTGAAAGGCAAACAAAGTAGGGATGCAATTCATATACTAAGTCATTCATAGAAAGAATTACAAATAAGGGTTATAACTGGCTTTATAGAGAGAAAGCAATAGTTACCTCTCCGTTCCCTGCCTCCAGAACTCCCCCTGAGTTCCGGCAGAGCTTCCGCAATCGGTGGGCAGACACCCCACAAAGTCTTGTTGCGGTCCTATGGGTTGCAATCCCGCCCGCCGCCTTCCTCTCTGAATAGGATTAGACTTAGATTAAGAAGGGCAGAAGAAGAGGTTTCAAACTCTCGCAATACAGGAGAGGGACAACTTAACTCCCAACAAAGGGCCTTGTTGACTTGATGCGCTTGAGGGCCCCGCAATGATGGCCATAATGCATTAGCAGCTTGGTCAAAGCGAAGTCAAACTTTCGGTTGTTGACTCTCTTACGACCCTTCAATTCACAACAACAACCTTCTGATGCGACTTGATAACTTCCCAAAACCGTAACGTTTGCCCTCTAATCAAGTTGTTATTATGCAACCTCGAATGGTTGCGCTCAAATAACTGCGATTGCTACTGCACAACGATAGGGTGCGCAACAACATAATACTTAGTAGGCGAAACACGCAGCAATGTTGTAGCCAGACAACTTCGAGTCTTAATAAGCAACTCAACGTAACAAGGTAACATTTTTAGCGCTACACAGTAACACGCAATGTGTAGCACTGCACAAGTCGTTCAGCAAAAGCACCAGCGAGTCACCGAGACGTCACAAAGACTGGCTTCTTGGGTCGAAGGTGAACTCCTCCTGCGGATGCCGGTTTCAACGGCAAGGTGTGAGCATGACTCAGAATCAAGCCCAGGTAGCTGTATCCGCTCACTCCAGTGACTGTGAACAAAATTTGCCCGTGCTTTGACTCGAAGCAGCGCCTACCGACTCGTTCGTTCTTTGAGTGCACCTGACCGCCCACTGAATCTAGCTTACTCGTAAGGCTTAGATGGCTCATCGGCTAAGACGAAGACCGTGATGGCAACAAGTAGCAAGCGAGCAGGTACATTAAGACCACCGGCTCGAAGGAGGACTAATGCCTAGATCGAGATCGCAACTCTAAACTTGAAGTTAATTAGCATCATGATCGCAAGGAAAACTCTCGCTAGAATATGGGAAGGTGCTTCCGCCAAGGTAAGCGTCTTTCTCCCGATCTCGCCCTTCCTCTTGTTTGTACTCACTCGGAGTCGACAGTTCGACGCTCAAGGAAATTCCCACGTTCGAACCCACCGACGACCTCACAGCTCGGCATTCAACTCAACTTTCGATTCATTCCGCATTTCTAGGTCGTCATCTAAGTTTCCTTTCTCATGTCTCTGTAATAGGATGAGCTAAGTTCAGAGTAAATCTCTCGGTGGAGAACGGGAAAACACATCTGTTTCCCAGTCGTGCACGCAAAAAGATAGGCAGCGGCTACGTCTTTCGGTAGAACATAACTAACCCGTTATGTCATAATTTGGGCTCACCATTTGATTCGCTGCCTCAAAAAACTTCCAACTCGTGTCCTCACATGTTGGCTTCAGTTCAGAACGAGTAAACTACATAATCCCCCTCTTTGTCATATCTTCTCTTTCTCTACCTCCTCGCACCACCTTTACTTTCTAATTCTTTGTCTACTAACTCTCTACTCGAACTAACTTTTTAATCTGGTTCGCCTTATGTCAAAACCCTCGAGACAGTTCCTCACTCGCCCAGATCCACCCCGAACGAGTGGACGAAGTTTTTTTTTTCATTCCCCTCTTCCCCTTTCTCCATATCCTTGCACAACTGCCTTTTCTTAATAACTCCTATCTCATTAATCTAGAGCTATAACTAACACTACCATCCAATTCGCCCTATGCAAATCCCTCAGAATCGCCTCTTTCCTCGCCTAAAATTGTGAAGTATTGCGAGCGTTCTTTCGTCCTTGTTGCGCTCCGGCTCACCACCCCGCCATCTGCGTTTCTTCCTTTGTCAAATGTACCCGGCTCGAGTTCGCGTCCGGGTCCGTTCCTCCCACTTTTTGCCTCCATTGCTGCGCCCTCACAGTCCTTAGTCCGATAACACCCGACTTCAGTAGCGCACCGTCGTGGTCAACAGCTCTAACTACTATGTGAGAAGAGTCGAAGGCATTTAGTGACTGGTCGGCCCGATCAACCTCTCGCCCTATACGCAAGTCCGATGAACGTTGCACAACAGTATAACTGCGGCCTCCTCCTGCAGCATGTGGTTCCACAGCCGTAAAAGACATTGTTGCATGCTCCGACTATCTTGAGGGAAAACCTCTTAGGGAACCCGCCACCTACATGGCCTGCCTTTTTCGCCCTATGCCCAGGTCCAACGGACGTTTTGTAACATAGTATCGTCGTGGTCCTCCGTTGCAGCGCCCTTCTGCCCAATATACCTAGGCTAACTTGTCGCCACTTAAGCCCTCAACAGGCAGTTCTCACATAGGCAGCCTGTCGGAAGAGTCAAGGGCATGGCCCTGCAGCAAGGCTTCAACATGGCCTGGTGCAAATCCCGGTGGTAGTAGTAAATACTTCATGTTAACTTTGAAGAGCAAAACGTCGAAAGGGGTTTCCTCGTAGGCAGCCGCAACAACCGCCTTCTCACAGAGCCCGGATATGGTTCTTTACATTTTCGGACCCCGACGGGTATGTTCACACTTAAACCTCTCCCGACATGATGTGGGTGACAAAGTGAGTGGTCGCTGATGGCCAACTCCACATGGCTTCGTCCGCCTCATCGGCCTAATCACTCACTGTCTTGATGTCCATCAACCATTGTTGTTTTTTTTAGTGTTGCGTCGGACTCGTAAAAGAAAAATATAAAAAATAATAACAATAATAATATGAAATAGTACTCATGGGAAAGATAAAGATAAAACCATAAGACAAGAAAAAAACTCCGACCCTGCGGCCACAGAAACCATGGGGGATACCCTCTCCGGACCCTCGACCCAACGGTCCCTTCGCGGCACTCCGACGGTCCCGCGTTGTCGCTCGCTGGCTTCGATCACTGAATCTCCCAAATGAAAGTCCGGTACTGCAACCAATAGTAGTAGGCCCAAGTCTGCGCTTAGCGCTACCAGACACCTAAACAAAAGGATACTGCGCGATGCGCAAATCTACAAACATGCTTTCAAAATCACATTTTTGTTGATGTCGCCCTCCTCACGTATGAGCGAGTCACCGGCAAACGCACCTATCAAGAGACAAAATCCTTTTTAATCCTGGTTTAAGCGAAAGTCAAAATTGGTGTGCAACTACGCAGGTTTTTCAATCATCAACAAAAGAAGAGATCACTCGCACCTTAAGTCTATGCGCCCACCCACTCTCCACTTTCAGTCACCCATCCAATCAACGTAAACAACAACACTGTCACGACTCACGTGGTATACTCAAACTTCAAACTAAGCTTATTTTTTGTCATTTGCAAAAACAAGGGTATTCACACCGACAACATGTAAACATATAGTTGAAGAAAAATCTAACATTGCAAACACATAGTTGCATATTATTTTATGAAAGTTAAAACGAAGTAGGAGAGTGTTGAAAAATGTAGGAAAATTTTGATATAAGTTTGAAAAACGTCTATAAACTGACAAAAAATTCCCTTAAATAGACTTTGGACAAATGAAAATATGATTTTTTATATCTAAGGATATTTCATTTATAAAAACTCAATAAAAATATTGAAAAACAAAAAGATTTGTGCTTCATTTTTTCAGTCGAACGTAGAATTATCAATTCAAAAAAATTTGGGCGTTTAGGTTGAACCTTTGAATCCTACTTCTGATATTTGATGGTCGAATCTGGCTTGTCTGGGTTATGAGGGAATAAACAAACGATGCAGACG
Organism: Chara braunii; assembly: GCA_003427395.1. Lineage (NCBI taxonomy): Eukaryota > Viridiplantae > Streptophyta > Charophyceae > Charales > Characeae > Chara > Chara braunii. The sequence goes on along the minus strand of BFEA01000391.1, from coordinate 370,022 downwards.
AGACATCAAAATTTGATGAAACCGTCGACTATGGTTTTTCGTTTCATCAGGTGAACGTTCTTAAAAGAAAATTCAGAGTTTCGACTGATGATTTGTTTTATTTGGTTGTACATCATGTCTGAGACTTTTTCGTTTTTTAACATATTTGTTTCCATTGCTGCGACTATCAAGAAGTGTGACTTCTCTCGGATGCTTAGCAGAAGGGTATAACTTGGTATTCTCAATCATGACGCTGGTGAACAAGTGTCTTAGGGAATCCTTCCGTAATCGAACCACGCTGGTTGCAATCATAACCATATCAAATGAAAGATGAAAAGTTATTTAAAGTTTCCTGCTCAAGAAACTACTGACGATATATTCCTTTACGGAGATCACTAACCTCAGAACAATGGTAAACAAGACCATTTATTTTGAGCTTCAAGAACCATTTTTTAAAGTTATGGCTGAAAATGTTTTAGGTCAACCATTCCATGGATATATTGTCTTGGAATAAGGGACCTAAACTAATGTCCTTACCTAAGGAGAGGTAGCACGCCTTCAACTGAACCAAAAAATCGACAACCAAGAAATCGAAAAAAGTCTCTCTGAGACTAGTAAGAGGTTCAAGATTTATTACCACGGACCGGTTTCATCTTTAAATATGCGTATAGTCAGGTTGTGAAATTTGGTTTGTTGGATCTACCTCCGCAATATGCAGTGAGGGTCCCCCACCCTTACATAGTGAACTCTTCCACAAATATGTCATTAAGTATATATCCTTGAAGAAGGCGGCATATTGCTACTCTTTTTTTTGTTTTCATTCTCGCCCATATTTTTTGGCGAGGAAGGGTCATCTTCCCTTTAGTAATTTGTGGTACGTGTCCCTCATATACCCTAAGTTAATGAGACTCTTACAAGAGTGACTATATTATTGCACCTTTATAGTTTCGCATGGGTTGGTACCGCCCTCACCCCATAGATAGTGGTGTCATAAACTAATTTAGGTCGCTCAAGTCCTCCTCAAGAGCGTCGATAACTAAAAAATAGTTTTCATAGTGGTCCTTAGTCCGAGAACGCTTATGCAACTTAGGAAGTCAAAATCATTCCGTGAAAAATAACACATCAAGATCTATATGGGTTCCAAGTTGTGACCAATGTTATTTTGTTGTAAGGAACTGCCTAATTAACGAAGTATTTTGTCTCAGTCATTTCCTTTTCTGACACCATGGCGGGCAATGAACTCCACAACAGTTAACAATCCTTTGCATATTGATTCTTCATTTGAGGAGGAGTAATGCTTAATGCCTCTTGCAAGTTTCGTTCCAACATCCAGTCCAACCATCATTTTCTGTTTTTAAACATTCAAATTGTAATTGTCCTTAAATATATTCTAAATTTATTGAATTTCAAAATTTATTGCGTAAAGTTTGTTGGATGAAGGTTGAGGGGTATTGGGCTGGTTAAGAGGTGTTGACCTCACCGACCATCTTTTCATATCAGAAGATCTCATTACTTATAACTAACATTTCATTAAAACTAATTTTTTTTTTTTTCTAAAATCTTGAAATTGAGCGTATGAAGAAAATATTATATTTTTGCATTTTTTTGGCTCGAAGATGTCGGACCATCTGATAGTCTGGCGTCGTGTCGAAGGCCGATGATTGGAACCTCGGATGTATTTTAACAGTACTTTACAAGGAAACACATAAGATAATGAAAGTGAGATAACCACTTTCTCACCCAACGAGCAATGAAATTTTGACTAAGTCAATTTTCGTGAGTTTAAGAAAAAAATTCAGTTTTATATTTTTTCACTATCTTGATAAACCTTACTGACATATTCTTCTGAAAGATATATCGAACCATGCAAATAAAAGTTGTAAGGTCTTAGAGATATTTTTAAGAAATGAGTTTCAAAGTCTGCTATTGACCTAAAACTTTTGGAGAGAAGGTTTGTCTTCTTGCAATAATGATGCTAGAAATTATTAGATTTTTAATCACTATTTCTTGTCATGTTCTTGACTCAACTGTTTAGGAGATAAACTATGTTCTTTTCAAATAAAACATTAAACTTGATTAAAGTTTGAGTTACCGGGGATACTGACTTACTATGGTTCCATCTCCTAAGATAGTAGTCGAGCAAGTTCCTTGGGAAAGGTCGGAACCGGCCCAACCGGTACTTGAGGACCCCTGAAGTTTGTTATTTATAGGTTGCCTCCTAGAAGTGCTGAGGCAGTAGGCATTTGCACTCCGCCAACCGGCGTAGCGGTGAAGCCTCTGCACGAGTACTTGCGCAAGAAAAGTGGAAACATGTAGTGAGTATCTCTTTAGTTTTTAAACGACGTAGCGATGAAACCTTGTCTCATCACCCGAAAATAACATCTGAGTATTATATTCGACTTACCCTAAGAATATCATATTTTCGTTTTTAGTGATTTTTTTTTCCAAATAGAATGCCTTTAAAGTGCGAAAAGGGGGTATGCATGATTTTTAAAGGGGGTTGAAAAGGGGTTTTGACTTCCAAGGGGTATGATTCAATTTGATTTTTTTTTTAGTTTTTATTTTTGAGTTTATAAGAAATTATGAAATGAATCTCAGCCAAAAGTTGGTCCCATTGCAATTCTAGACAACATATATTTTTTCACATAAATTTTTGATTTGTTTTTCCCGAAATTTTGGGAACCAAAGGAAGTTTGCACGAATTTACTGAATATAATGCCCGAGTTTATAAACGAATATAACGCCTGATTATAACACAGTGGAGTTATTTTCGGGTGAAGACCATAGGCGCACATGTTTTCAAGCGCCCCCACCTGCTCCAATATTCATGCGGTGCTGGTCCTGCAGGCTATCTTTTTATTTAGAGGATTTCACTCGTCATCATAACTTTCATTATTCTGACAATCCTTGTTTACTATTTTTTTTTTCATGCATTGCGTTGCATAACGTACACGTACGGAGCCTTTTCATACAAAATGTACAAGTAATATCTGTATAGGATCTGTACGGGAACCTGTATGGGAACCTGTACGTCTTGTATGCTCCTGTGCGGAAAAAATAAAATAAAACAGTCATCAAACAAATCCGAAAAAAAAAAAAGTGATGCAAGAGCAAAAAACAAGCAATATTCGGCTGAGCATCATCTGCAAATTCATATTAAAATTTAAGGAAAAAAAAAAAACAATACCGGATTAAACAAAAAAAGCCGTATGGGGCTCCTAGCGTACGAGTAGCTTATGAGTACAAGAGTAGGAATCCATAGTTGTACGAGGGTGAGTACAAATGGCAACGCAGGTCCTGCAGAAAGGTGTACTGAACCATGAAATGAAAACAAAATCTGTAAGATCTTAGGAACATCATTGCCACATGGGACTCAACATTTGTCCTGCAATACCTGGGTGGGAGTGAGTCATTCCATGGTATCTGCCTGCCATGGTTGCGCCTTGT
>BFEA01000391.1:326969-337402 GCA_003427395.1 Chara braunii | reverse complement strand
CATAGGAAGGTAGGAAAGGACAAAACAAGGCTACTACACTACTCAAACACAAGGAAACACAAGAATTGAAGTAGCGATTTACAACCAAGTGGAGAGATGAGTAGGAGAGAGAGATTAGGAGAGAAAAGGACGAGGATTTAGCTCAACAATCATAAGGGGAAGGAGTAGTAAGAAGTGGAGATAGGAGGGGGAGAGGAGGAGGAAGATGGAGGGGAAGGAGAAGAAGAAGAAGAGGAGGGAGAAGAGGAATAAGGGGATGAAGAAGGAGAGGAAGAAGAAGGAGAACAAGAAGAAGAAGAAAAAGAAGAAGAAGAAGAAGAAGAAGAGGGAAGGCACTTCTCCACTCACCCCTTTGGATGCCTTCTTCTTGATGAAGCTTCCCTTCCCTTGGCTATGGCTACCTCCCTTTCCAAGCCTTTCCGTCCTTCTCTCCTTCCTCCTCCAAGTTCCCACAGGCTCCTATCACTAAGGCTAGGGAGTCCTCCCCTCTAGGAGGGCTAATGGGACTTCTCTCAGCCTTACCTTCTCCCCCACTAGCCTGGGAGCTGTGGCGGACTACCTCCTTCACTACCCCTAGCCTGTAGAGCCTCCTCAACTAGCTCATAGTCACTTCCAAGCTTCTGGACCGGCAGGGGTTCCCCTCACCACTCTCAAATTGCCTCTAGAGCTACCACGGGCTCATTTGGGCAGCATGGGCACTCCTCATGCAAGTATGAGAGTGGCGGACTGATCCGCCAGCTTATATAGGCTGGAAACAGCAGTCCGCCCAGCCCTTAGGCCCTCCCAAGTGGCCCCAAGGTGAACCGAGGTACCCCCTTGGCCAATTCTTACCTCTAGGCCTCTCCGGGGGTACCTGGACCTTTTTTTCGGCCAGGTACATGCAGTCCGAGTGGTTGGTACCAACTCGGATTGCCTCTTGGCCTCTCAAGGCCTCTACTCCTTTTCCAAAATGCTGTTCTAGGGCCTAGACCCAAAAACTGCAGCCCCAATTGGAGAAAAAAACCAACAAGGGTCTTTTCTCGACAATTTTTTGAGTTTGGACTACCTTGGGTAGGTCGTACCATTTTTCAATGTGGCGCTGCATTTTCAGCGTTGGATCTGACTTAGATCCAAGGCGAGGATTATTCTGAGCTACCCCATGGTAGCCCATGCTTCAAATTTGATCCCCTAGGTTCAATTTTTCAATTTTTGGTGCATCTGGCTCTTTTTTGGGTCAAATGTACTGTTTTGTCTTTTTCTCCTTTTTGTTTTCTTTTTCTTTTTGGCTGCCACCTCATTCCGGATCTAGCCGTTTTTCTGCTGGCCCACAAAAAACGACTGTTTTCTTTCCACCATGAGATCTGATTTCAGATCCATGGCCCAAAAGAAAACCGGAATTTCACCGTTTACATTTTCTTTTAATTTTGCCTTTTTATATTCAGATATTATTGAGATATGACCCTTCAGCAATCCGGCCTGCACTCCTTGAATCTAGGAGGAGTGAGGTCATCATTGGGACCTGGCAGTCCCTACCTCAGCCATCCCAATGTGCCGGCATGCTCTCCTCCACCCAATTCTCCTATTTTTCCTCATTTGTCCTTTTTTTTTTTTTTTTTTTTTTTTTTTTTTTTTTTTTTTTGTTAGGACATGTGTCAACTTGCTGTGCACCTTCTTTCTAGGCCTTAGAGCCTTGATCATGGCCAGGTTCATGGCCGACTGTTGGCCGTTACACCAAGCTGCCATACCCATGCCTCTAGGGGCCTCATTTCACTCCCGTTAGCCTTCCTTTTGGGCCCCCTAGGTTCCGATTTTTCTAGGCTATCCCGTTTCTTGCTTGGAGCCTCTTGGGTTCTTATTTCCTCATGCTGGCCAGTCCGAAAAACCCTGGACTGTTGGGCAAGCCTCCCCTTATTATTTTTTTATTGCTCCTTACTCCCGTTTTCACCTGTTTGAGCCTCACTAATGTTGGCACTAGTGGTGCCCATAACCTCTACCGTCGAGATCCTTGAACTCGACGGCGCCGTTTATTTTCTTCGGCCGCTCCACATCTTTTCTAGTGGTCTCCTCTTTGGAACACCTCAAGTCCCCACCGCTTCCCGCGCTAGTCCCAATTTCCCGTTCCGCTGGCGGCGCCATCGACAAGGCCAAATTTTTAACAATTTTTATTTTGCCCCCTTTGGCCCCCGGCGTCATCCCAGTCGACGTCCAATTTTTATTTGGGACTCCCCATGTCCTCGGCAGTCCCACTTTTTATTTATATTTTTTTTCTTTGTGTGTCCCAAGTGTCGTCGACAGTTTTTCGGCCGCGGGGCCCTAGCCGCGCCGTGGCCGTTTCGCCGTCACACTCCCCTTAGGCCCGCGACACCATTTTCTAATGTTTTCGGCGTGCTGCGACCCATTTCCCCTAGGTCCGAGCACTCCCATGCAGTCCGTTATTTCTCGGACCGCATCCACCACCATTTTACTAGCCTCATAGCCCCATGTCATGCCCCAAGCCCAAGGAAAATAAAACGTTAGTTTCGTAAGACCTCCGGGCTCACTTTTGGCCCCCGGGGCCCCAAAAATATTAGTTTGCCCCTCCCTATGCAGTCCGTTGCAACTCGGACTGCACTAGGGGCAGTTTCCCTTGCCTCAATGTCCCTCAACTAGCCCCCTACCAAAATAAAATCAGGCGGCCAATTCCCAAGTGCATCCGGCCTCAATTCTGGCTCCCGGTGCACTTGAAACTTGACTTTGGCCTCCCCCATGCAATCCGTTATTTTTTGGTTGTGTGGGGCCTTGTTTTCTTTTAATTTTCTCAGCATAAATCAAAGAAAAACATGGTCCTTTGTAACCGCCACATTGCGCAAGTGAACCGGGTCCAAAATCCTTCCCCTAGGTGACCGTTTTTTGTCCGTTAGTGCCCTTTTGACTTTCCCCCTTTTACTTTTCTTTTTCTTTTCTTTTCCCTCCACTTGTGGACAGTTGGGACTTGGCAGTCCCTACTTGCTGTAGTCCCAACTAACGGCTAACTCACTCATCCTCCCTCACACCCATTTTCTTTTTCTTTTCTTTTTCTTTGTGCATGCCAAGTGTCAACTAGCCGTTATGGCCCTTTTCTCAATTTTCCTTTTTTTTTTTTTTTTTTCCCCTCCTTTCTTGGACAGTTGGGACTTGGCAGTCACTACTAACGGCCAACTCACTCATCCTCCCTCACATCCATTTTCTTTTTCTTTATGCATGCCAAGTGTCAACTAGCCGTTAAGGCCCTTTTCTCAATTTTCTTTTTTTTTCTTTTTTTTTTCCCTTCTTTCTTGGCCAGTTGGGACTTGGCAGTCCCTACTTGCTGCAGTCCCTACTAACGGCCAACTCACTCACTCCGTCTCACTCTCCTTGTCTCATTCTCCCACATTTTTTTTTCTTTTTTCTTTTTCTTTTTGCTTGCCAAGTGTCAACTAACCGTTAAGGCTCTTTTCTTGCCTCTTCCTCTTAGTTTTGGCCTTTCCTACACTCAAGGGCCAGTCCGTTATTTTTCGGACTGCAGTTGTGGCCCTTCCATGCCCTTGGGAGCCACCGTTAGCCCTCCTTTCTCCCAAATGGTAGACCCCCTTGCACCGATTTTTTTTCGGGAGCCTATTTTCTTCATGTTGGCTCCCTTTGCCCCATTTTCTTGGGGGAGGGCAATCCGAGATTTTTTGGATTGCTCCCATGCCTCCCATTACCTGTTCTCTTTCTTTTTTATTTTTCCTTTAGCCCTCCCGCTTGCTCCCTCTAGTGCTTGCACTAGTGGTGCTAATAAATTTGGCCGTCAAGATCTCCGATCTTGACGGCGCAACTTGTTTTTATTTTTTTACACCACACACCTTGCTGCAATTTTCCCTTGGGATGCCACAGGTCCCCGCCACTTGACCCGCACTACTCCCCGACACTAGTCCCCGACACTAGTCCCCGACACTGGTCCCCGACACTTGTCCCGTCGATACTTATCCCACGGGTGGTCCCGCCGGTGGTCCCGCTGGTACCGCAATTTTTGCTTAGTCCCCCATGGTTCTCGGTACTAGTCCCATCGGGGCCGCATGGTCCCGGACACTTAAACCATTAATGTCATGCCTTTGCTTGCTCCCACGTGGCCCCCGGCACTCGACCCATTGGTGCCGCATCTTTTCTTTGCTCTCTCGCGGTCCCCGACACTTTGTCCCGCCGGTACCGCATCTTCTCTTGGTCTCACGTGGTCCCCGACACTTTGTCCCGCTGGTACCACATCTTCTCTTGGTCTCCCGTGGTCCCCGACACTTTGTCCCGCCGGTACCACATCTTCTCTTGGTCTCACGTGGTCCCCGACACTTTGTCCCGCCGGTACCACATCTCCTCGCGGTCTCACGTGGTCCCCGACACTTTGTCCCGCCGGCGGCCTCCCCGGACGCGGGTCCCTACTTGGTCCGTGGCCCCCTTGAGCCTCTTTGTCGCTGCGTCCCAGTGCCCCACCTGGCCCGGCTACCTTTTCCCATGCCGGCGCCTTACGTCCTATCCTTTTCTGCTTCTTTTCTCTCTTTGCGGCGCACATCCCGCATTTTACTACTATTCCTGGCGGTCCTTCTTTGTTTCGGGAGAAGGATCGCCTTCGCTATTTTCTTGCGTGCCTTTGTCGTTCCTTGTTCAGTCAATCCTTTCATAGTTCAAGGGTCTCCATGATTTTGGGCAGCCTCTAGCTCGCTAGTGCCTTCGCTCCCGCCTTTGGTTCTTCCAACATCCTTGCCTCCGGTTTTCTCTGTCGTGCACAAATTGGTCGTATACAGCCTCCTGAGTGTTGGGAAGTCATTCGGGACTCACCAGTCCCGACACCGGAATGAACGACCGGTATAACGAACGACGACGAAAAATGTCTCAGGGGGGGAAAACGCAACCCTAACGGTTTGCGAACAGGATCCGCCCTCTATGGACCATTAGGAAGTTGACCGTGTCATCATGCACCGCAAGTTTGGCAACAAGCCAATGCAATACCAAGTCACCTTCAAGCGATGTGACCCGGATGACACTCGTTGGATCTCCTGCGCAGACTTACAGGCATCTGCACCACTCATCTTCTCCGATTACGAGAACCGGAGACTTGCCAAGGACAAAGTTTGTCCCACCCGGCCCACCCAGGTATCGGACAGACAACTTCGCTCTCGCAAGTAGTTCGGTCTTTTAAGGGGGGGAGTGTGTTACAGTCTGCGACTTCATACGGGCCTTCACAGGCCCGACATACCGGTTCAGGGGTACCCAGGCCGGCCTCGCCAAAGGCTAGGCCTTTTTGTTCCGGTAGGCCCTGTTAGGCCACCGGTTGGCGCCTCAGCGCCTAGCAGACCAGGGTTGGCCCAAACGACATGACCGTTTGGGCCTGGCGGCCCTCTTGAGGCTGCCGCCCGCCGTTCTGAGCTGAACGGTCATTTCGATGGTTCAGCGCACGGCGCAGGAGGCCAGCATCGAGGCCGACCGGCCACTGGACGGTGCTTAGGCTGGTCCAGCGGCCATTTCCGAAGGTTGGGAACCAGCAGCAGCAGCCAGCGTTAGCGCTGTGCTAATTTGGGTTCAGCACAACGCTAAGGACTGCAGCGCTAAGTTTAACGCCTGTCTCTTATACACATCTAGATGTGTATAAGAGACAGGTTCAGCGCACGGCGCAGGAGGCCAGCATCGAGGCCGACCGGCCACTGGACGGTGCTTAGGCTGGTCCAGCGGCCATTTCCGAAGGTTGGGAACCAGCAGCAGCAGCCAGCGTTAGCGCTGTGCTAATTTGGGTTCAGCACAACGCTAAGGACTGCAGCGCTAAGTTTAACGCACTGCCGCCTAGGAGGAGCGAGGAGGAGCGAGGAGGACTTACCTGGTAGACAGTGGGGCGCCATAGCTCCAGCGACTTGCAGTAGGACTCCCGCCACAGCCAAGGCGCCAGCTTGCCAACTGCAGGTTAGGCCTGAGGCTACTCGCCATCTTCCCAACTCTCTGTCTCCCCTCTCTTCTTGTTCCTCTTCCTCTTCTTCAGACTCGTTCTTCAGACTATTCTTCTTCTTCTTCTTCTTCTTCTTCTTCTTCTTCTTCTTCAGACCATTCTTCTTCTTCTTCTTCTTCTTCAGATTGGACACTAAGATACGAGTTGGACGGAGATCAGTGTTTGGACTTCGGTAGTAGGAGTCTGTGACACCTACCTGGTTTAGAGACATTGGAGACATTGGGATTGATACCTAGTGGCATCACAGATCGGGCATCGGTTACATTGGGATTCTGTACCTCTGACATTGGTGACTCATGTCCACGACATTCTGGTTTTGTTCGGTGGCATTTTGGCTACCATATCGGTGACCTTCTGGATACTATCTCGGTGACATGTGGCGTTGTCCACATCTCCCACCTCCATCGTCTGTCCTCCCACCATTCATCTGTGTATGATTGTACGGGGCCTTAAGCATCGTCTATGCATGGCTTCAGACCCCACCATCCCACGATTGTTTGTGTGTTGAGTGATGTTGGGTGAGTTCGGTCTATGTGAGTCAGTCCATTTCTTAGACTTCCGCTGCATACCTGCTCATCCTATATTGGTTGATCTTTGGTTCTGCCCATACTTGGTGAACTATTCACTAGTATGCAAGACTCGTTCTCTTGCGCTTTTCTTCCTCAGTATACGTTCTTCCTCTTTTTTCCGCTGCATATCGCGAGGCTGCATCCTAATCTCTCAAGGGAGTGTTTCTGCAGGAGGTGCAGCCGCTGCCTCGGCAATTGCCGTCTTGATCGCTTGCTCATGAGTGGGCACTGCGCCTTCGTCGTGGTTATTTCCCTTACCTCGTATAGATTTCTCCATCGTCGGTCCTGGATCACTCCCACCGTCAAGTGTGCTGCTTTATTGTTAGACTCGCTAACAACCTGCCGAAAAATTCACTTTAGTTCGCCGTCACGGTTGTCGTTCTCTCTGAAAATGCGAAAGGAGCACAACACTCACTCGTCTGCTTCTGTTCTGTCAAGCAGCCCGATCAGCTAACCTCTGTCTCTCCAAATGCAGGTAAGCCGAACTACTTCCTCTATCGTAAACCTCTGTCAAGCGCGAACGCTGCACATCACTCACTCGCGTTGCAGTGCAGGTCGTAGCCTACGGTAACTGGCTAAAACATTGAGTGATGAGCAACAGGTCCCTTTGCCGAACGGTTGCCCAACGGTTGTCCATACGGCGGTCCGGAGTCCTATAGGAGGCAATAAGGATCGTTGGCTACTTCTTCCTGCTTCCTGCCTCCTGCCTCCATCAGACACTTAGGTAAGTACCGCACATTCCACTCCAATGACCCTCTCAGTTTTCAGGCCCAGAAATCAGCACTTTTCTGAGAAGTCGCTGTCCTTTCGTCGGGTGTGCTCAGATTCCGAGTCTGAGCCTGTTTTCTGCTTTTTGGAACTCTTTCTGCCCTGCTGCTGATGTATGTATGGCTGTGTCTGCTGAAGTCGGTATCCATGTGCTAACTCTGTTTTCTATGCTCTGTTTCTGTACCTAACTCTGTTTTCTATGCTCTGTTTCTGTACCTAACTCTGTTTTCTATGCTCTGTTTCTGTACCTTGGACAGGAGTACATTAGTGAGTAGGTGTAGAAACAGACACTAGCTGGATTTCAGCTATGGAGGAGTTACCAGGAATTCTAGGGAGCCCGGGACAGAACTAGAATTTGTCCAGGACTCGGTGGGAGTTTTCCTCTGTCTCTTATACACATCTAGATGTGTATAAGAGACAGGCCCGGGACAGAACTAGAATTTGTCCAGGACTCGGTGGGAGTTTTCCAGCAACTCGGAGAGGCCCTAGGGTCCCGTAGGATAGCAGGTGCGGAATGATGGTACCAGTAAGAGCCTCGTTCGACACGAGTTGAAAATTCTTGATTTTCAAGGGTGCCCTGAACGAGAAATTGTGATTAATTTGCACTTACTCAATTTATGGTTCCCCCTTGAACAGCCTGCACTTGAAACCGAACTCCACGGGTTGACCAATCTGGGAAAAAGAAAAACAAAAAAAAAATCCCCACTTGGAGTGCTGGCGGTATCCACTGACACTTGAACTCAAGGTACCTCCGGGACGTACCTTGAGTTCAAGTGCGATTTTGCCCCAGCGGGACTTGAGTGTCAACTATGCACAATTGAGAGCAGGAAAGTGAAAACATTACGGGGGGGTCATTAGGGAGGGGTGGAACAAAAGAGTTCAAGTGGTGTCGAATGAGGCCCGAAGTATGGAGTCTAGTGTAGGTCTAGGGGCCTTGTTCGACACCACGTGAACGTCGCCGTGGAGTTGTTTCTACTTTTCGTCTCTCAAGTGCCCGCCCTTGAGCGCGGCCAGGGCAAAATCGCACTTGAACTCAAGGTACCTCACTGGGGAGCCTTGAGAACTTGCCAGAGGTTACCGCCAGCACTCCAAGTGGGGCTTTTTTTCGGTTTTTCTTTTTTTCCAGCAGGCGATACTGGTCCAGGATTGGTCAAGCCGTGGAGTTCAGTTTCAAGTGCAGTCTGTGCAAGGGTTTCCTCAAGTGTACATGGAACCATAAATCGAGTTAATGTAAATTAATGACAATTTCTTAAGTATTTTCAAGTGGTGTCGAACGAGGCTCTAGATAAGGGTTTGTAGGTAGGATTATAGTAGGCAGTGATGTCCAGCCAAAGGGGAAGAGAACTGGTCGGCCCAAGTGCAACAGTAGAGGCTGAGAGGACCCGGGTGGAGGTGCAGGAGGCCGGGAGGTAAGAGTATATCCTTACATGGTGTAATGTTATGAATGATTTGCATAACAAGGTGAGAGATGAACGAAGCAGGGAGATATTGTGGAGGAGAACCCACTGCAACGACCCTCACAAAGCCGCACAGCTTCTCACACGACAGCGAGTTTGCATTTGGCCACACCAAGCTCCAAGCCGCAACATGAGAGCCAACACTCCGGAATTTGCTTGGAAATTCCAAGTCTTATACAGCGAAGTCTTAGATATACACACACGGGTGGCCATCTCCGCCAAGCCACATCAAAAAGGCATGAAGCTCTCTCCCTCCCTCTCTTTGCTTCCCTCAGGCCTCAGTCTCTCTTGCTCTCTCTCTCTCACTGTGAATGTCTTCCTCTCACTCTGATGTCTCTCTCGGAGGCTAAGCTATGGCCTCAGTATGGCCTCGGGTGCCATTGACTAGTCTACTTGACTGCCTCTCAACCTCACTTGATGCTTGATAGCACATGACCGTGACAGCGCTTTTGCAGCAAGCTTGAATGGAAATTGTGTTGACGCCTTGTTGCTGCTGGACTTTCGTAGTTCGCTGCAGTTCCCAATGTTGGACTTTTCCAGACAGGTACCTGCCTTTGCCAGACTGGGGTCGGCCTTCTCTGCCTTCAGCTCACTACTGGGTTTGACTGACTAACAGATAAGACTGACTGGACTGACAGACCGACCGGGTCCTACAGGGCTTACCAGACTGAACTGAACTATGTTATGATCCTGGTTGTTTGTTGTCAGAAGACCAACACTCGCTCACATAGACTTCCAGCTATGCCCATACGTACACAGAAGGAAGGGGAGAGGATGGGAGTATCACACTGCACAACGAGAGAGAAACACAACGGAAGACTTGACCATGCGATATGACTGAAAACACTGAGAGTGCACTTCGCTCCACAGAATCCTGACAACCAGTCACAAAGGAAAGCCGAGTAGATCACATCTAGGAAACAATGAAGCAATGATAGTCCACACCCAGTATACACAGTCTCGAAATGCCAGAATAACCCCAGACTGCTTGTTACATGCTGCGCCTGCAAACGAGGGCCATTTTCAGGCCCTAGGTCATTTCTGCCAGAAAGCCTGAAAACAAGGGCCTACAGGCCCTGGGTCGTTTCAGCCTGAAAGCCTGAAAACAAGGGCCTACATGCCCTGTGTCGTTTCAACCTAAAACAGGGCCCTCCAGGCCTTGAGTCTTTTCAGCCTGAAACGGAGGGCCATTTTCAGGCCCTCATGAGATCGACCAGCCCTGAAACCTAGCCACCGTACCAGGGTTTTAGCACAGGCCATTTCGGGCCTGTTTTCAAGACAACCTTTGTTTTAACTTCAACGCCAGGGTCTGGCACGTTTTGGCATTGCCAAGAGCAGCCTCCTGGACGGGCCAGCACTATATAAGACTGGCCCGCCCGGCAGGCTGCAGGTAGTTCATAGGGACTTCCCAGGCACTTCACGTGCAGTTCAGGAGGCAGGAGGTAGTTTTCAGGATTCGGCAGCAGCACTCTGGAGGAGCGTTGCAGTAGTAGTAGTAGCGTTACCAGTAGTGTTCAGCGCTGGGCGCTATTAGGAGCTAGAGTAGCACTCGAGAGAGATAGAGATTGGGCGGAGGCCAGGGAGACTTACCTGCAGCGCCATAGCTCCAGCTCGTCATCGAGGTACCTGCAGCACAACGCCATCTTCACAGGTTAGCACCTGGCACATGAGAGAGAGAGAGAGAGAGAGAGA
>BFEA01000391.1:303997-326914 GCA_003427395.1 Chara braunii | reverse complement strand
AGAGAGAGAGAGAGAGAGAGAGAGAGAGAGAGAGAGAGAGAGAGAGAGAGAGAGAGTCTTCTTCCTCCTCTTCTCAGTCCACCATCTCCCCCTCACCCTCTCGCTACCTGACTTCACTGCATCAGCAGATTACGACAGAGAGGGATTGGTGACATTTGGATCCAGACTCGACATTGGGCTTCATACATTTGATGAGGGATTATCTGGGACTTGCACTGAAGACTTGGTGTTGACGGCAGTCCCATCTCCCCCCTCTTCTTCATCTGATCCCCTCCTCTTCGTCTGTGTATGGTCTGGACCTGGTGCATTCTTCCTATGTAGCGCCAGGCCCCTTCACACCTTATGATGAGGATGATGTATGTTTGGTCATTGCCCAACTGGCATGTAACAGCTGGTATCGGAACACCGCACGTGAATCAGGACAACCTGATTTGACACGTGTGCGGGGACGAAGTAGTTAATTAGGTTTGATTGATTGATTTGCAATCAGACTCACTTTCTTTTCCACTTCGCATGCATGTAAACAGGTAACACACCAAACTGGCAACAAGCTCCCACTCAAAACTCCGAGATATGGTAATCAAGAACACAGTTCAGATGTAAGCTCGCTTCAGATGGCTGTGGCGCATCAGCGCCTGTACAACTCTTTGTTCGTCACTAGCTCAACTCCGCTGTTCACACACACTCAACTCAGGATCACCCTGGATATCCCACACGCGACACACTGTCATACACACATGCACACACTACACTAGTCTACCACCTACGACAGCTATGGCCGCTCAACCCTGCTGGCTATGGCCACTCAACCTCAACTCTGCCCACTTCGTCTTCGGGCGCTCTGCAGACCACCTCGCACAAGTCGCTCGAGCAGCGCTTGCGCATGGCTTCCGCAGAAATGAATGAATGGCTGGGCGCTGCCTCTTGATTTATACTTCTGTAGCTCGTTGGTTTGTGCCTTTCCCATGCCCCTGGTGCACTCAATCCCACACTGTACTTGCTTGACTGGATTGTGACTGAATGGGACCGGTACCGCTGACTGCATGGGTTTGCACTGCCAACTCGATGCAGTCGCACTGCTGACGTACCGCAGTTGGGCTCACCTCTTGACTACTTGCCTCTGTCTAAACGTGAGCAAACTTCGAAAGGCCACTACTGGGACCTTCCGGAAGGTTGGAGACTTGACCTTCCGAACCCTGTAGCAGCGACGACCTTACCTTTCAGGACTGTAGCAGCTACGACCTTGACTTCTCAGGACACCTACAGCTACGACCTCTAGGCCTCACTAAGACCTCTATCCAATAGGTCTACAGATCGAACCCCTACCACCTCGGACCTACGACAACCTACCAACTGTTGTGAATACGTAGGGCACGGGTTCAACTCTCAGGGTCGACACAAATACTGTACATGGGTAAGATAAGAACTACGGATCGAACCCTGGGATCTGCATTCGCTACTGCTACCAGGTGAATACCGTTTCACTCCCGCCGGCCTAAATTCGTGGTCCTCCGAAAATAATTCAGTCCAAGATCGGATTTTTATCTTTCTTTTCCCTCTCGTAGGCTCTAACTACGTCGGGAGCGGTTTCTAGAAGTTCAGTCCTAGTAAACCAGCGATCGTCCTTGGGTTCCTGATAAGGAAATCGAACTTTATACTGTTTCTGTGGATGACCTCTACCTCCTGTTCTGAATACATCTTCACCTACAATGCCCTCAATGTCATACCTTTCATCCATGTTCTGAGGGAACATGGATCTTCTTGATGGAAACTGTTGGCTTGTGACACACGACAACAACTTTGACGCATGAAACACAATGTAGGTGTGGAGGTGCGCTGGGATTTCTATCGTGTAGGACGGCCCATTCTCTCTGCCCTTAACTTCTAGAACTGGCCAAGATCCTTTGTATGCGGGCAGTACCTTTTGCGAAATGTTCTCCTTAGGAGCAAATTCTTTGGACTTGACCCAGACAAGGTCGCCTACTTGGAACTGTGACAGGCGACGGTGCTTATTAGCCTGTTCTATCATTCTGTGTTGGGCCTTCCCGAGGTTCTCAACGACGGTAGCGAACTCATTCTCGTGCTGCATCGCAGACTCCTTAGTACAGGGCGGTAGCCTATGAATCTGATCCTGGGTAAGTCCTTCAAATTGTCTGCGTGGTCTAAAGGACTTGTGGAACTCATTGGGAGTACGACAGGTGGCTAAATGCACGCTATTGTTATACGCACTGGCTACCTTGGGCAACATTTCATCCCAGTTGATCTGATCCGGTCTAATGTACGTGCGCAAAACTTGTTGTAGGATTTTATTCATTTGCTGAGTCTGACCGTTGGTCTCTGGGTGACGGCCAGAGGACATCAGCAACTTTGACCCATAGACTTTCATCAATTCCTTCCAGTTCTGACTTGTGAACCGGGTGTCTCTATCGCTAACTATAGACAACGAAATCCCGTGATCACTCACCCAATGGTCAAAAAACTTTTGGATTACTAAGTCAATACGTGCCTCTGTAGGCAAAGGAACAAAAACTGCGTATTTACTGAACCTATCGACTATAACCATGACTTGGCTCTTTCCATGTCTGCTTTTAACACTAGCATCCATGAAGTCAATGGAGATTGAGTCTCCAGGCTGGTCGGGAATAGGCAAGGGTCGAAGAAGACCTAGAGCTGCACAAGTAGTTGTCTTATTCCTCTGACAGACCTTGCAACTACGAACGTACTCAATGCAATCGGCCTTCATGCCTGGTGAAGTGTATGCCTGCATCAGGTTGGCTAAAGTCTTTTGCCAACGGAAATGTCCCTTTGTGTCCTGGCATTCCCCTAGGATCAGACTACGGATCCCCTCACTAGCATGAACGCACAGATGGTTTACTACGTTGGTCGTCTCAAACAGTAATCCCTCTGTAGTGCGGTAATCTTGTTCAGTCTCTGGGGCCTCCTTAACTTTCTCGAGAAGGTCACCATAAATAGGGTCCTGCGCATACGCCTGTCTTACTTTCTCTTGCAGGTCAGTCCCTATATCCAGATAGTGGACTGTAGCTCCAAAGTAGTCTGATCTCCTACTTAGAGCATCCGCAACTACGTTATACTTGTCGTTGATCGGTTTGAGCTCAAAGTCATACTGGTCTATCTCAGTGTCCCACCTAGTCAACTTAGGTGTCATCTTGGCCTGCGTCTTCAGCCACCTAAGAGTCTCGTGGTCTGAATATACTTTGAAGTGCCTCCCAAGCAGGTAATGCTTCCAATGCTCTAAGACCTGCCTGAGAGCGTAGAGTTCTCTCTCGTAAGTCGAGGTAGCTACCTTCTCTGAGGGCATCCTCGTTGACATGAACTGTACGGGTCTATAGCCATTGTCGTCGTCCTGCCGCAACACGACGCCTATACCATACTAACTCGCGTCCTTTTGACGACAAATGGCAAGGACGGATCTGCTACCTTGAGGACATGTTACTCTATCAATGCGCGCTTTAACTTTTTAAGCGTGAATGTACAATCTTTGTCCCACGTCCAGATCGCTTCTTTCCTTAGCAACCTGCGAAGGGGAGCGGCGGTAGTAGAGAAGTTCCTAACGAACTTTCTATAATAGTTAGCTAGGCCTAAGAACGACCACAATTTTGTTAGTGTGCGGGGCGTCGGCCAATCTCTAATCGCCGCTATCTTACCATCCTCAGGTTTAATCCCGTCTCCGTCTAACACGTGACCCAAGTACAAAACTTGTGTCTTGGCCCCCTCACACTTCTTCGCATTGATCTTGAAGTTAGCCTCTCTCAGCTTCTCCAAGACCTGCCTCAAATGACCCTGATGCTCTTGGAGGGTCCTACTGAAAACTAAGATATTGTCTAAATAAACTACGATGAATCTATCTAATCAAGGCTTAAACACATCATTCATACAACGCTGAAATATGGATGGCGCATTGATCAGTCCAAAGGGCATCACTATGAACTCATAATGTCCATATCTAGTCCGGAAGGCAGTCTTGTACTGGTCATCAGGATGAACCTCTATCTGGTGATATCCGGACTTCAAATCTATCTTCAAAAAATACTTGCAATAAGAGATCGTCTATCCTGGGCAGCGACTCAACATTCTTTACTGTAATCACATTCAAACCCCTATAATCTATGCACATCCGTAACTCTCCCTCCTTTTTGGGGACAAATAACACTGGTGCTCCAAAAGGAGACGAGCTGGGCCTAATCCAACCCTTTTCGAGGAGCTCATCCAACTGCTTACGCAACTCCTCTAACTCCCTTGGGGACATCTTGTAGACTGCTCCCTTAGGAGTCCTACTGCCAGGCTCTATCTCTATCCGGTGCTGGATCGGCCGTTGTACTACTCCTGTTGGCGGCTCCGCCAAGTCTTTAAACTCTTCTTGCAACTTGCCAATGGTTGGATCCATTGGCTTATCCTCCTTAGGCTCAGTGACAGGCCTTACGTAGGCTACGAAGACCTGCTCCTCTAGTTGCTCCTTTGTCAGTAACCGCGCAAACGCGGGAGCATTGAGACAACAATGTGCCAGGGAGTTATCTACTCCTGACACATGGAATAGATGGGCAATCTTGACCTCGCCTGACGGACTAGGGAGCCTACACTCATGCTCTTTTAAGTGGAGTGTGGCCCCTGCTGCCTCTCCCCATTCCATACCTAGGACTCATTGAAAGGGAGGTTGTCTTCTACGAGGAGAGTCGGGGAATGGAAAACTTTTTTCAACTTCCCATCCTTTTCTAAGCGAAGATACGCTTGGACTCCCTCTACCTAACCCTCGACACGCATCGTGTGATTGTCTACGAGGATACTCACTATGGGGTCTTCCAATTTTTGGACTTTCAGACCTAGCCTCAGCTTCTTCAATGCTCTACGACTGATTTAACTACGGGTCGCCCCTGTATCTATAAGGGCCCCGACTCTGCTCCTGAATACTTCTAAATCTACTAAAACTAGTTGTTCTTTACTCTCTTTCTTCATTTTGGCCTAGACCAACATCCTCTCCTTTAACTCTTCTGCCAGACTTGTGAGGGAAGTGCCTAGAGAGACTCTAACACAGGTAGTCTCTGGACAACTAACTAGGCACTGACCTGCAACCTCTGCCATACGCTCATGTGGTGTGGGAGTTTCCTGGTGGTGAGCGTACACTTCCTCACATGGCCTAGTGGTAAGGGCAGTTGCGACCCCTACCGGCGACTGCCTTTTGACCCCTCGGCAGCGAATCGGGCTTCCCTATACTTTGGACAATATTTGATAATATGGGCAGGGTCACCGCAGAAAATGCACTGCCCCTGTTCCATTTGCTGTTGCCATACCCTCTGGTCCAAGCCCAAGTCTTCCCAAGGCCGGCCCTGTGGCCAACCTGGGTGCCAACCTCCTCTCCTCTGAGGTGATCCTCCACCTCTCCGCTGTAGGGATCGACTTGGACTCGAACGATTCGGCGGGGGACCTTGACCCCTACCTCCCTCTTGACAGTTCCTTTGATCGCCAACCCCCTGTGCGTCCGGACCTCGACCACCCATGACCTGGCCCCCTTGGCCCTGGCCTCCTCCTCTACCTTGCGGCCTCCCTCCAGCCGCGACAGTAGCGTACGTCCGCCCCTAACCTACACTACTGTCCTCCTCTTCTAGCCCCCACTCAATCTGACTGTAGGGGACTTCGTCCGTACCGCCCTCATCTAAAGTAAGGATCAGATGATCCTTGGCTCTAACCTGTCCTAAGATGGTACGTCCCTTCCACTTGTTTCCCTTGTCCAAGTCCTTATGCCACAAAGTGGAAACTGGCATGGACTTTGCCTCGAACGGGACCACGTCTCTACTTAACGCGTCATACGTTATATTGTCCTGTTGGGTCTTGTCAGAGAAGTGCCCTCGCAGGGGCTCTTGCATGGCAGGATAAAACAAGTTAACTAACTGGGTCTCAGTGACCCCGTGATCTGGGATGGCTACCAGATCGTCCATCACGACGTTGAGTGCCCTCACACTCTTCCACTGCCTAGAGTGGATGGTTTGCAGCTTATCAGAGGCCCTGACGCCTCTTGTGACGTTAGCGAACCTCTCTCTCAAAAGTTTGAGGAACGTGGGAAGAGATGCGAGCTTAGAGTACGCAACCATATTGTGCTCACAATCGGCTGCGCGCTGTCGCACTTTTTCCCAGGCGGGCCTCTTCAAGCGACCGGAAAGCCAACAGGCTGTCACGCAGGATTTTTGTGAGGTTGTTTGGAATAAAGAAAATAAATTAATTAAAGCAAATCCCTTCCTGTTCTGTGCGTCCGGCTTCGAGCGAGACCCTTCAATTGCGGTCTTCGCCGGTCCCCGGTCTTAGGAATCTTTTATTTTGATTCAGAACAACAATAATCATGCAAATAACGATTATGAAATTCTGGTATGACATGCATACACCAATTTTGCCAATTTACTAATTTTGAGAACTGTGACGGAATCATTAAAGGATGCAATCATCAAGCAAAGCAATGCAAAGAAGCATGACTGACTGACTCGAGCCATGACAAGGTCAGGTGAGGGAAGAATGAGAACTCATAATAGTCTCAGAAAGCACACATGAAAGAGAGCATGGCCAACACTAAGCTCGAGTCCTCACTCATCCCTCTGGGTCACACTCACAATCTCTCATTTAGCTATCTGTTCCTTGTGCTTTCGGCCATGTCTCCGTACTCTCTGAGGTTGTGGTCTCTGTATGTAGAGCCACCTGAAGCCTGCAAGCTCTGAACACTTCCATCCAAGTCCCATGATACGGAAATCAACCATAGCACAAAACTCCTCCCATAGTGTGAGAAGATATGGTTGAGAAAAAATCCCTCGTCTGAGATGTGGGAACTTGGATGGCTCTGTGATTGCCTCGTAGTCAATCGTATCTAGAGAGATGTACCTCTTGGCCAGGTCAATCAGGTCACCCCAGTGAGAACCGCCTGTCAGAGTAAAAGGTACCGGAGGCATGGGATAGTCGGCGTAGAGCTTTGGTCCGAAGCTGCGAATCAGCTTGACACCACCTCCATCAAGTTCCTTCTCTCTCTCTTCAAGGTACCTGGTTGCTGCAATCCAGACTGAGTCAAAGTGCTCATGGGTTTCCTTGCCCTTCTTTACATAGGGTCTCAAGTCATAGATGGTACCCTCTGCAAAACTGGTGAGGACAGCGAAGATTGACAGATCTCCCTGCTTGAAGCCGACTGCACTGACATACTGATACTGAATTGCCTCCTTGAGTGCAATCTGATTGAGGCTGGTCAATACTGACTCGCTGACCGGAGATGACTGAACTGTACTCATGTGCACGATAATCGTTGTTTCTTTGACTTTCTCTGCTTCGCGGCTGTATCAGCTGCTACTCGTGATTTGATGATGTACTGCGTGTATGATGGTGGCTGATCTCTAATCTGATTCACTTTCATTAGTCTGTCCTTGTCTGATGCATGCTCATTTCTCTTGAAATTGATGATTAAATTCTCTTACTGATCACCAGCCACAACCTTCCTTGCTTCCTCAACAGATCCTACTGATGAGAAGGTATTGTGCAGCTTTCCATCTGATTCATGAATGTAGTAGGTGTATTCTATTCTTGTATGATTTCTCACCCGTGTCAAAGCATGTTCCATCATGAACATTGCGTGGCGATGAAGGCTCTCTATTACTCTCTTCCCAACCTTCGGTTTGGCCCCATTGCAAAGTGCAGGTCACTCTCACTGTGTCACCACTTTCCATTTCTCTGTGGAGGTCCTTCGCACTGCTTCTCGATTATAATGTTAGAAGGTTTGGAGTCTGAGAAGTTGCTTGGAATTGCTGCTAACAGTGATCATGGGGGGGTTTCGATGTTTTGTTCACGGTCGAAGCTTTCAGTGTTTGTAGTGTTCGAAGTACAAGATCAGCAGTCGTAACTGATCAGTTGTGTCCCTCAATGAGAGTCCTTGGTAGATGAATAACGATTGAATTTTACTTTCGACAAAGGCGGAAGGTTCAGCAGAGTCTCCAAGCAGTTTAGAGCCTGTCGACCACTGGCAACAGGTTAGTGACTCCCCTCCTTTTTGGGCCCGCCTGGACATATGCTCTGAATCCAGGCCTCGATCAGACTCTCATACAGTGATATCAACTAAAGTTTTGTCTCGGATAGTATGCAAAGGTTCATCGATCACCAGCTACTTCCTTTCGAGAGTTATGCAGGGTATTTAGCCACAAATCTCACACACATTCAGTATTACATGCTATTGGAGGTTACTGCTCACCATGCAAGGTGCATAGCGTGACTGACTACCTCTGCCTGTCGCACAATCTCTAGATGATAATAGCTTTCGCTAGCATTTGAGTACGACTGCATGTGGTCATATCCCCTTTTTCATCAGTCAGGCAAGAGCTTACAGGGAAGGTGTATGAACAGGAACTGCCAGTGTCTCATACAGGATCTGCCCGAGTGCTGTTGCCTTTGCCCCACAGATCTGGATTGCTGTCTGGCATAGAGGAAATCCCCAGTGATTACCAAAAATAGTCTGGACTAACCAAGATGACTGTGGAATATAAGTCTATCCTGCAGGCTCATACCCTGTATAGGCGGGCTGAGTGACATGCGAGATGTCGTTAGGGAAATTGGATCAGGACACTGATCCTAGTGAGGCAATAGACAATTATTCAAAGTGGGGTGGAAAATGCTTGTCAGACCCGTCCCAATTGATTTTCAGACCGAGCTGTGTATCTGCCCATGCAGTTCATCACTAGTCATCAGCCACCCGAAGCCGACCTCACAATGAACTCCCTTCAGGTGAGTTTTTTTAGAACTCTGAGCGCGAGCTCAACCCTTTGATCTAGTAAACTGGGGGGCGAGACTCGTATATAGTTGCCAAAAGGGGCAGTTTACTCAGTTGAGACTAAGTCCTTGAGAACAACAGTCACATACTGGGGACAGGATCGTGTGTTTCTCAACGGGTTCAGATGCAAGACCTATCTGTGCTTGACACTGCATACACAAATGCGCAGTTGAGCCAGGGTCTGCTAGATTACTCTGAATACAAACGTGTTTGCTCTCTTTTCGCATTTTAAAACGGATGTTCACTTGACGTCCCCTTACCGTAGACACAATAGGCTGAGAGATATAGAAACACAGACTCCGCCAGCATAGCAAGGCATTCACATAGTGCATAATTTAATCGTACATCCCATGGTCAGGGGGGGTCTATACGGCCCCTGCTTGCAAACAAAGCAGAGTACCGCTGCGTACTCAGTGGGATCCGGACTAACACTCTGCGGCACAGATCAGACCAAATAGATAGAGGTTACCAACAATTAACTACAACACGTAAGAAAAAAGAAAAAGATAGATATCAGATAAGTTCAAAACCTTGGTTCTGTACGAAGGAGCTCCGAGACGCTTCTCGCTTTAGTCTCCCTAGTGGGTACTAAGTTTTCCATGAAATGTCTCTCTGACGGGACATTAATGACGGAATCCACTCTCAAATAGTACACAATGTACCACGAGTAGAGAACCTCACCCTAATGGTTCGCACGGTATTGTGGGTGAAGGACTACACTCGAATAGTATGCAGAGTACTATTGACGATAAAGGGCATCTAGAAATTTTTATACAGGATACTACTTGGCCCTTCGTGCACTCGAACCCGATGACGAGGAAATACAGACAACGAGCCAGGTTGCAGAGCTCATAATCCTCGTTGAACAAGAAGGAGAAATTGTGGTGCAGTTTAACTTAGGCCAGGACTCAGTTTTGAGTGGAACCAGACCCACGTCAACCTCACGTTTTAAGTCTCTCCTTTGCAGTGCTTGTTCAGTCTTCAGTCAGGGCTTTTCGGGGTTCAGTACTCGTCCAGTAGCTCATGATTATTCTCTTTCGGGCATTTACTGGCATAGTGCCAGCAGCGTCCTCACTTCTCACGAGGCTTTAATTTCGACACACTCTTGGAAGGCTTAGAATTAGCGTTGACAGACGACCCCTCTCTCATGACCAATCTAGTTATCAGGGGACGACGCTAATCCCCATCAAACAAAAACTTCGCGAGCAGGCATGCAACTCTCCTAAGTACTGCATGCTTCTTTCCCATCAGGCGAGCATGAACAATCACATAAACAAGTAGTATGATTACTTTTGATTAACCTGTTTAGCAATCTTCACTCCTTTGCTGCGGAGAAAATGTGCACTGACTGACAGGCTAGAGCCTCTTGGATGAACTCTAGAGTTCGATACTAGACGCGAAGCTCGCGAGGTTCAGTCAACAGTCTCTCCCTATGACGTTTCTTCTGGCGAAGAGCGCAACGGTAACTCTTGGTTACATTCAAAGATAAGGCCCAACGGAGAGGAACAACTCAAATATCAACCGAGCAATCCTGAATACCAAAAGAGCACTGGCACCACGTAAGAAGTCACTCAACAGTCAACACACGCGAGAAGATAACTCCAGAGGCAAGGAAGAAGTGATCTTGGGCGAAGGTAGGATGGTAGTTCACCCAAAGTCTTCTTTATCTGACCTCCAATTATTTCCCAACCTTCCACAAAGTTTGATCATCAATCCCGTAAACCCTCTCTTATTTTCATTCCTCGTCCTTCCCTTTTTCCTCAGTTCTCTCCCACGCTTTTCGCTTCCACACTCTACCTCAAATGCAAAGATCACAACCCAAGTAGTTAGTTTACCAGCGAGCCCACTTATGAGAACTTGACTCTCCTTATTAATAGTGGTTTTAGGAATCAGCGAGAGAATAGAGCAAGACCGCACTCGTGTAACTACCATCGACCAGTATAGTGGTAGTCGGATCACTTTCGTTGTCGTGCAAACAGCTGCATGAGCTCAACGAGTACCTGCCTTACCATCAAAAAAAAGAAAAGGAGAGTACTAATGGGAAATGAGTTACCAGATGGTAGCAATCAACGTAGAGAACGAAACGCTTGCGATGGTGACTTTGGGTGTCAAGATTAACCCCAAATCAAATTACGTCACCGAAAAAAAGGAACTGACTTAACCTCTGGCAATGGCCGCCTGCCCTGCTTAGACGCTGCACCTTTGACTGTCACGCCATGACCTCATCAGCGCAGAGGAGAGGGATGATTGTCAATATGGGGACAAGCACCCATAGCAACAGAGTTCAAGAAGCGATCTCGTCCGGGAGGATAACGCGATAGTAGAGATTAGCCTTTGTGGAATGGGGTTAAATCAGGCGTCGATGTGCTTGACTGAGCCGTTCTGCACTTAGACCAACAATTCATAGAACTCTCCCCTCACATTAGTGACGGGATCCTTTGACTTCCCTCTCTCTTGTGCATCTCATACGTATCCCAGTCTTGCTGTCCTCTAGTCCTTGTTAGTCGCTTCACTGCCGCACGACTCCATCCAGTAGTATCGGTCTCTCCGCCTTTGTTCTCGAGCCTCGACAATCACCGTCACGAGATGTAGCGAGTACAACAGACGCAGGCACGAGAGTGTCCACGAGCGATGGCCAACAAACGCAAGGACATCTCATACTCAGAGAGCTCGCGCGCCTCTCTTCACAGGTCTCCCGTGCATGTCACTCTCACCACCGTTCGTAAGCACTTCGTGTCCTTAGACGCGTCATTATCATCTCTGCCTCCTCGCCCCTTCTCTCGTAACGCCTCGTCTTTTACCCTCCATATGCTCACATCTCTCCTCACTACCGCCTCTTCGCGGTGCAGATCGTAGCGAGGGGTTGACGCCAACCTTGGGCTCAAGCGTGCCTCGCAAGAACCATACTTTCACTCGTCGCCCAACCTCTTTGCTCTCGTTCTCGATCACCCATAAGCCTAGGCTAAGCGTTCGCTCCGACCATCTCTGCACCAGTGATGGAGGGTAGTCAGACGCGCGGAGAGCAATGGGACACATACCCGTGCTGACGTCAACAATATTCTTTTTGTTTCGGGGGACCCATGCGCCAAGTTTCTCTCTCTTTCTCGAGTAGCTAGCTGCCTACCCTTAGTCTCTCTCTCTCTCAAAAAGCACGCTCTCCTGCAGCCCAGTCCTCCTTCGAGTTGACTCTCTCTCTCTGTCTCCCTCTGGACCGTGCCACGTGCAAAACGCACGCACGTAACCACCTCACGCTTTGCCTCACGGCCTACGAGTGTCGAGCTCTCGATGGTCCAGCCTCCGCTGGTTTCGGCTTCCCTCTCGCTGCTGATTCTGAGATGGCCTCTGGGCCGTCTTCTACCGTCCCCGCTAGCAGGTGGTTCCGCCGTATCTGATCCAGTCCATGCCAGGACTGGGTCTCGGCCTCGAGGTCACTCTGGTCACTTTCTGCTTCGGAGTCACGGTCCAAGTGTTGCTGTTCCCGCTCTATAGTGCCTGTCGAGGTCTCAGCCTCATGGTATACGATGGTTACCTGGACCTCCACCGTGACCCCATCTCTCCTCATTCTCCGTTTCGCCCTGTTCTTGGCCTCAGAGACGACCAACTGCAGTCTATGGTCCCCTCTCATTTCCTCCTCTCTCGCTCCTTCCACGTTAACTTTTAACTTCGCTTCGTATCCGCCGCTGTAATTCAGGATTGTGGTGATCTTGGGACCTTCACCAGACATAGGGGACCAGCGTGTAGCGTGCTTCCAATAGTCTGGCCTATAGCCGTGCAGGCCGTCATTACGCGCCATAGCGAGGCTTAGCACATTAGGCCCTACCCAGCACTAATCTGCCAGCCCGGAATAGCACGTCACTTACTAGAATGCTCACAGAACCTGCAGGGCGCTATAGAAGCCGCTAGCAGCGAACAGCGTCCCAACTCTCAGACTGAAGAGGGCACGCCTTATGCACCCCGTGCTACTCTACTCCCTCTGTTTTCTGAATGAGAAATTCAAATAATTCCCAGAGTTCTGTATTCTAACAATCTATAATTAATAAATTAATAAAATAGAATAAATTAAAATAAACAGAGAAGGGAGGCGTGCAGCAAATCAACGGTCATAGTGCCTGCCCAACTTCCAGCCACTAACCGCTTCGTCTTAGTCGTGAAGTGACCGCAGTCTCGAAGCCGTGGTCGCATAATGGGATACTGTCGGTGCATTCTCCCTCTCAAAAGGCGCCCTCAGACTACCCTTGATGGGTACCCGTGTCTGATGGCAAGGAGGGGGCTTATGACCTTCCACGGGGGTGATAAGCCTCCTACCGATGCGGCCGCATGTCACCCCTCTTTTGGAGTCCTACCACGCGGCAGCCAGTCGAACAGATCTGGCGCAGGGAAACAAGCGAAGAGTTGCGCCAGTCTGAACCATCAGACGACGATCGCGACTCAAAGTTGACCCGTTGGCACCTTGAAATGACAGGCCGAAATGAAAACCGAATCGTGCGAATCGTGCGAAAAGGAAAATTAAAAAATATATAATAATAATAGTAAAATCGAGAGGGAAAGGGGGTTATGACATCAAAATTACCCCGAACTAAAACGGGGACTCAAACCATCACATAGATTCGACGCTTAGTTTCTTTTTTTCTTTCCCCATATTCTCTTTCCCTTTTGTTTCTCTTTTCTTGGTTTTCTTCATTTTGACAGCGATATCTGTCCCGTGCACCTAACCCATAACCTGGCAGAGAGGTACTCAGTGCGCAGTAGGAAAGACCGCGTCGGTCCCTCTACCTTCGCGTCCCTGGGCGAACACGGCGGCTACCACGACCACAGGCCGGTAGTGCTCTGCTGTACAGCAGGGCACCGAGCCTGCGTGAACCAATGGAAAGTCCAGTGGCGCACCCTTTTTGCTGAGGGCAGGCGCCAACTGGGCCGGTCTATAGCAGGGTATAGCCTGGCATACTAAGTGGGCCCTGGAGGTTCGGGAACTACCCGACGAGATGTGGATGTCAAAGCAAGGAACTGGTACTGGGCAGAAGTCAGGCGCAGAGGAGGGCCGGGACACCGCGCCCTCCGATGGCGCGCAAGGGACCTGGCAAAGCTAGCCGCTTCATCCTTCAGTGCATGGAAGGCCACGAGGACATGTTCCTCTGGCGCTATGTGCTGCAAATACACGTATGTGTTAACACTGACCTCCCAGTTATCAAAGTTGTCGTCCTTTTTCCCACTATAAGAATCAGGAAATTTGAGCTTAACAGGCTCCTTGGATGACTCTCGCTTTCTGCCGCGACTACTACTTTGGCGCCTGCGCAGAATCTGTTTGCGCCTTCCTTCAGTCTCTTAACTTCTGTCCCAATGTGAGTCATCACGTTGCGCGCAAACTCTTTAAACCCAGTCCGGATGGAATTAAGGGCCACATCTTGGCCCCTAACAGACGGATGATGTTCAGTCCAGGCCCTCCGTAACTCCTCAGGAATTATGTAACGCCGCAAAGAGGACGACGCGATCAACAAGTCCTCTCAAGACTTAGACGGCCTGTTGTGCAGCCCACAACTCAGATTTTGGGCTTACCGTGCCACACCGAGCAGCCCGCCGGTCAGTACCGGTCCTTGGGAGGGTTCGTGTCCTCCGGGACAGTCGAGTCACCAGACACGGCCTTTAGCCCTACTCAGCCCGTGTGGGTTTGGTCAACAAGGCCCTATCCTTCATCCACAAAGTTCCTACACCTAGACAGAAGAGACTCGATGTTGAAAGAAGTGACAGACAGACTCAGCAAGTACCACAGGGTATGTGCACGTCCATAGGGCGAGGGGATAGGCTGAAGGCTTAGCGAGAGTATACCAACTCTAGCTTGGTCAAACTGACGGTCAGCAGCTCCGGTCAATGCTTGGTCAAGGCTGAGGTCAACTCCTGGTCAACTCCGGTCAACTCCCGATTAACTCCGGTCAACTCCCGATCAACTCCGGTCAACGCTTCACCCGGCTACGACTGTCGTCTTCTTCCTCCTCACCAACCTCCGCTTTCTCTTCTCCCTCCTTTCTTTCTCCTTCCTCGCCTTTTTCTTCTCTTTCACCCCGATTATCTTCTTTCTCCTCTTTTTTTTTTTTTTTTTTTTTTTTTCCCTTCACCTTCCTCGGCTATGGTTTCCTTACTTCTCTCGGTCTTTCCCTCCTTCTCTACTACTGTTCCTCCTTCGTCACTTATGAATCTTTTATTTTCATTCGGAGCAGCGGAGAATCATGCAAATAAATAATCATAAAATTATGGGGTGCTATGCATGCATCAATTATGTCAATCTGATTTTGAGAACTGTGACATAATTATCCACAAAAGCAATCATCAGAACAAGAACAATGCAAGAGGCATGACTGACTGACTGGAACAATGATAAGGTCAAATGAATGAGGGAAGAATGAGAACTCATAATAGTCTCAGAAAGTACATACGGAAGAGAGCATGGCCAGCACCAATCAAGAGTCCTCACTCAACCCTCAGAACTTCACTCTTCATCTGTCACTTTGTTGCCTGTCGTCTGGGCCTCTTGCCATGTCTTCGTACTCTCTGAGGTTGTGGCTTTTGAATGTAAAGCCACCTGAAGCCCACTAGTTCCAAACACTTCCAGCCAAGTCCCATGATACGAAAGTCAAGCATGGCACAAAATTCCTCCCATAGTGTGGGGAGATATGGCTGAGAGAAAACGCCCCTCCTGAGATGCGGAAACTCGGAGGGTTCTGTCACCGCCTCGTAGTCAATCTCTGCTGGCGACACGTATCTCTTGGCCAAGTCCACCAGTCCACCCCAGTAAGAGTCGTCCGTAAGATAGTATGGGACCGGTGGTTTGGGATAGTCAGCGAAAAGCTTAGGGCCAAAGCTATAGACTAGCTTTGTGTTCCCCTGGAGCCTCTCAGCTTTCCACTACACATACCCGACTGCTGCTGCCCACACTGCATCAAAATGAGGGTGTGTCTCGTTCCCCTTCTTCAGGAAGATCCATAGGTCGCTGACCGTACCTTCAGCGAACTCAGTGAGAACGATGAAAATAGACAGGTCTTCACGCTTGAACCCATCAATCCTGACGTACTTGTAAGGAAAACTCTCTCTGGCGGCAATCGAATTGAGGTTGTGAAGGACCTGATGGTCAACTGTAATGGGGTTGATATCTCTCATTTATTGGTAAATAGTTACTCTTGATAAAAGGTAAAGAGACTGTGCTTAACTGACAGAAATCCGTTGCAGGCCGAATCAGACGGTGTCCACTAAACAATCGTCAAATGCTAATGGACTGGCAAGCCCCTGGTCGCTTGTTTAAATGTTGCATAAATGCCCTTTCGAATGCTGTCCTGGACGCCTGTTCTGAGTGTTGTTTCGATCAATTGCTGGTTTGAATGCTGATCAATTGCTGGTCTGAATGCTGATCAATTGCTGATCGATTGCTGAGATTGCTGACTGATTGCTCGTTAGAGTGTTTTTCTTTTCTTTGAGTGTTGTTCACGTGCCGTTCGAAAGTTGTTTGAATGTTGCTGGAGGGTTGTGCGCTGAAAAACTAATACTGAATTGCTTCCTTGAATGCAACCCGATTGGTATTGATCAACACTGACTCGCGGACCGTAGGTAACTGGACTGTACTCGTGGACGTGATAATCGTCTTTTCTATGATTGTCTCAAACTCGATGGCTGGTTTGACTGCTGTTTACGTCTTGCAAATGTATTGTATATCTGATTGGAACTGGTCAGTTTTTATCCCACTGTAGTTTGTCATTATCTGATACATGTTCACTTCTTTTGAGAGTAAGGATTGAACTCCTCTACTGATAACCACAGATAACTCTTCTTGCTCCCTCAATTGAACCTACGGTCGACAGAGTAATGTGCAGTTCTCCGTCTGTTCCATAGATGTAGAGAATGTACTCAACAGTTATCTGATCTCTCACTAATTTTAAAGCTTCCTTCATCATTGTCCTCATATGGTTGTGAAACTCATTAGTGACTATTCTTTCCCAACCTTCTGTCTTATCTTGATGCAACGTGCAAGTCTCTCTTACTGTAATACCACTTCCCTCCTTTCTGCAAGTACCCATTGCATTAGGGATGATAGACCGTATCCTTACGAGAAACAGCAACAACTGTTTTCAGATGGACATCTCGACCTGACTGATTATTCTGAGTAAGATGGTTTTCTCAGTCGCCCTCACTGACTCGGCTGCAGTGGGGTAATATACGTTTCAACCGCAATCCCTCTTCTGATGATGTCCAGAGGCCCCTCCTTTCCCTATTCCTCAGAGATCAGTCACGATGAGTTCAGGGAAAGTTTCGTAGTAGCTAGTCTGTCCACCAACCTCCCGTAAATCGCCTGATACCGGATTAGTAAGAAGGGGAAAATAATAACCGTTCACTGTCAACCCCAAATACTCGCTCCGAGGCTTAGGTTTAGAATAAGACAAATTATTGATGGCCTTGATGATCCCCTCTTCAGGTAAAGGACAGTCCTGAGTCTTAGTTTGTGCAGACGCTCTGCTCAGGGCGGAACACTGGATCCAGGACGTATGGGACCATCTATCCTCACTAGCAATATCAGTCTGCCATCGCACCTCATTCACTTTGCCAAAAAAACAGATAAACGGTTAACACTCGATAGCATCCAACGAAAACTCTTCTATATAATTTTGGGAGATTGATCGGATCCGATGGACTT
The DNA here is from genome assembly GCA_003427395.1 of Chara braunii. Lineage (NCBI taxonomy): Eukaryota > Viridiplantae > Streptophyta > Charophyceae > Charales > Characeae > Chara > Chara braunii. The sequence continues at coordinate 309,437 of BFEA01000391.1, read as the reverse complement.
GCTGAGCCCAGACAAAGAGACGGTCTGAGCTGACCACCTTATTCTGCTCGAGCCCCCTAACAGTGACAACCTCTAGACAGACTGTCATAAACGTCCAGCGTCTCAAGAGGTATCACTGACTTAAGGCCCCCTGGCCATTGGCACATAGCTTGCCGGCGAGCCACGAAGGAGGGGCCTCTAGGAGCAATAGAGTGATGCAGACTTTCAAGCCCAAAATAGTGTTGGGGCTTTTCTAATTTGAACTCGCTTTGCCACATCGGGCTACTATCAGGCTTTGCTGCTTCCCAAGAACAATCAAATAAGCTTTGGTTTTGCTTTCTTTTACGGGTAGATCACGATACAACACCAGGGGTATCAGAGTAGTTCCTTCACTCAGTCCGCAGAGAGCTCACTGATTCATGCTCCTAGTAGAACCTCTGGCAGGAGGGGGGGGTAACCTGCGCGCGGCTTTGTCTGGTCCAACTGTGTCGATTTCAGTTCATATCCAGCATTGAGTATCTGACTGATACCATTTTTACCTCCCCTTTTTCTGTTTTCTATGATGTAGTTTACAATTTGTATGAGTTGAGTGTGCAGTGTTTTTTACGTAGTAGAAAGTCGGGTTCGTAACGTCTGGACACACACAGCCTTCAAAGTGGCATTAACAGAACTCATACAGTTCATTAAACTCATGCTCAAGACTCCATCCTTTCCAGAAAATCTCCGGGCGTTTATTAAGGTAATATAAAAGGGCCGTTTGCTTTCACGTCATCCGAGATCAAGCCCTTAACACCTCTCTGAACTGTCTCGGAGAAAATTGACTGATCAAAACCTTTATTTATCTTATTAATCACCGTCCATTAAGTATTTTGCCAAAAGGTAAGTGATTTGCCGCAGCAGTTCCCGCCTTCTACCCATCAGTCGAAAACACGCATTGTGACAGAAGATTCGAGAGGCAGGCTTGGGTTGAGCCTTGCAAGATCAGTCAGTACTCTCCTTAGCCTTGCCTCAAAAATCAACGAATCATGCTAAGGCTTACCCCAGCTAAACTTTCACAGGGTTAGTCTCATCATCAATCAATCTTAATGCCGAGAGGAGGGTCTCCGGTCCGAACTATAGAACGGTACTCAACACTCTAATCACACAGAGTTTCCATAAAGAATCCTAACGAGGACGACAACAATCTCCGTTCACTATCTGACATTAAACGCAACTGTTGAGAGAAACTGAAACGGAGATCGTGAAAGAACAATCCAAGAGAGCTCTTTGGCAGCTCTACCTCCTAGCAAGCAAAAAGGAAACTGAAGGCATGAACTGAGTGAGAGCGGTTACATTCCTCGTAATAGAAACTGAAAGCCAACCTCTTTTCAATATTCCATTAAGTTCTCTTTCCATCTATACCTTACGAAACGACGCGTGTAAGATCACGCATGAACTGCAAGAGACAAAGTGTCCACGCTCTGATCGAGTCACAAATCACTTCTTACCCCGCTCGTATTTCGTCACTACAGAAAGGAATCAGCAATCAAGAATGAGATAAATGTCCTTCAATGCTTCTGGTAGCTACAACAAAACACTCGACGTGATAAGCACACGAGTGTCACTTCTATCGTCTTAGAGTAGATCAAGAGTCAAGTCTTGCACGTGCAGCGACGGGTGACGTCAACAACAAAACGTGGAACATGTCCTTCTCCCTCATCTTATCACCGTTCTGACGGCGTAAAGCCTCACACAGTGCCCGATCCAACTAGGCCTGCAGATCACCCCGCATGCCCGTTTATACGCATGTCCCCCCCTTTCTTGCGCGAGTCAGAGGAGTCCAATTCCATGAGCACTTCACTGTCGACAACCTCTGCACGCCAGCAAGATACAACACATTTGATAGAGTTAACGGTCATCAAAAGGACGCAAGCTGACCTCCGTGAAGCGTAAGGGAGAGTTTCCATGCAAATACGCAATCCTCTCGTGCACCCGACTGCGCATCACCCCTTTGCAACACACATCGTCGCATCTCTCTCTCGAGACAAAAATACACCTTTCAAGAAAGGGGAACAGACATCCCTCCCAGGATGGCAAACTAACACGCAAGAAACGGGGGCAAAGTCGACATCAACAACACTATGCATGTGAAACCTCTCTCCAACCTCCTCTCTTCTCTCACTCTTCTCTCTCTCCTGCCGACTGTAGTTGGCTTATACCTCACACAAGCGCGTAGGTAGCGGTTGTCGTCAACCACATTGCAAGCCTTCCCCTTGTCTCGTTCTTTGATCCTCTCTTGCCTTGCTTCCTTGGGCAGTCCACGCGTAGCTCGCGCCACGCATAGACCGTACACACTCGTAACCACCTCGCGCTTGTTTGTCTCCCCGCGGCTAGCCCACTCGTCTTGATCTTCAAGAGCGTGCCTAGTCACTCGTGCACCATGCCGATACTTCTTCCCCTCTGCATGAGCGTGCCACGTGTAGGCCGAGTACTCAGGTCACAGTTTCATACTCTGTCCCACTCTAAGAGCCCATTTGTTTTCCCACCTCTCTGACGAACGCGGTAGCCTCACGCTCTGCGCTCGTGCACAACCCGCTAGTTTTGACGTCAACCGCCTCACTCCCTCTCACACGCGTTGACTGCTCTCCATACGCACACCTGGGGCCGCTTTCAAGCAAGGCCGTCGTAGCTGCCTCACCGCATTGCCACACCTTGGCTATTGTCTCGCGCCCTCTTTTCTCAGAGCGCATCCCTCTGGCTTGCACGCGTGCTGACCTCTGAGTACACCCCCTTGTCGACCCCGTTGTCTGCCTTTGCCTCTACACGTGTCTTTTTCCTCTTTTCTTCTCCTCACCTGTCCCGCGGCCTCTGGGCGCCAACTGTCGAGAGCTGGCCTCAGGTCCCTCTTCCACCGGCTTCGCAGCTCGGTGATGCCTCTGGATCTCGCCTGGTCTATTCCAGGACCTGAGGTCCGTTTCCCGATCTCCTGCCTCGCTCATCTCACTCTCCCCACCCGAGTCCCGGTCCAGATGGGCCTGTTCCAGGTCCGCTGTGTCCATAGAGGTCTCGGCCTCATGATACGAGACCGTTACCTGCAATCTTGCAGTCACTCCGTCCCTCCTGCAGCGCCTCTCCACACGGTCTTTCGCCTCCGTGATCGCATCCTGCAGTTTTCCATCAGTCCGCATCTCCACCTCTTTAGCGCCTTCCACGTTAATCTTCATCCTCACTTCATCACCCCCATCGTAGTTGAGCATGACTGTGATTCAGGGCCCTTCCCCAGATATGGGTTTCCACCGGGCCTGGTGATACCAATTACCAGGCCTATAACCGTGCAACGCCATAGCCACTTGGAATAGCCAGCCCTCGTCCGGTAGACAGCGCAGCACAAACCGCCCACTTCCAATAGCATGCTACTCTTCTACCAGGGTTCGCAGTACAGCCTGTGTACCACTAGGCTACTGGCCGCGGATGATATCTCAACTCCCTCTTCCTTTTATAGGCCTGTCCCCTGCGTTCTGAACGAAGGACTCAGATTAGTCCTTTTCAGTCCTTACCGGATTTCAAATAAGTTTTTAAAATAAACCAGTAAATTAAAACCGAATAATTTTCAGAGAATAACACACATGCCGAAAACCCAATCGGTCGATCATGAACTAGCCTCGCTCTTGACAGTCCCAGATCCTAGTGTTATGGCAACAGGTTCGGCACTTTGGTCCCATAACGGGAAACCGACGATCGCATTTTCCCCTTTAAAATACAGCTTCTGTCTACTCCCATCGGGTACCTGTGTCTGATGGCAAGGAAGGGGCTTATGACCCTCCACGAAGGGGGTGATAAGCCTCCTATCGAAGCGGCCGCGGGTCGCCCTTCTTTTGGGGCTTCAATGCGCGGTGCTCAATCTGAGCCCGTCCAAAGACGGGACGCCTGGGGCCGACCAACTCAGGCTGTAGACCACAGCCAGACATTTGAACCGTTGGCTTTCCCGCGAAGTGACAGAAAACGAAAAGAGAAGCCGCATCCAAAAGCTGGTAGGGTAATAATAATAATAATAATAACAATAATAATAATAAAAGGAAAAGGGTGGCGATTCAAATTTCCTCCACGCCACAGCTCCGCCTGAATAGCGGTACAAGTCCACGCAGATCCCACTGTACCGGGCCTCCAATATAGCTAGGTCCTACTGCGCGGAGCTTAGATGCACAGACCCGGTACAGGTGATATTCAAAGGGTTAGGCCTGCCTCGGCCGCAATACCACCACCCGAACTAGAAACTCAAGCAGTTAGCCTCCTTACGAAGTGACGGAGACCGAGAATGAACCCGCTTCTGAAAATATGTAAGTTAATAATGACAGTAAAAATAGTAGGCGGACAGCTGTCGCCGGATTACTCTGGACTAAAGCAACAGTCGTGATCCGTGTACCGATCAGGTTTTCCATTTTCTTTTCTCTTTTTAATTTCATTTCCTTGTCCCCATCCTTTAGGTGTTTTTCTTGCACCTGACCCATAACCTAGCAGAAGGGCATTCAGCGCGCAGTAGAAAAGACTGCGCCAGCCCCTTCGCTCTCGCGTCCCAGGGCGAGCCCGGCGACTACCACCACGGCCACAGACCGGTAGTGCTCTGCTGTACAGCAGGGCGCCGAGCCTGCGTGGACCAATGGAAAGTCCTGCAGCGCACCTTTTTGCTGAGGCCGGCGCCAAGCAGGACCGGTCCACGTCATGGTACAGCCCAGGTACCAAGTGTCATAGTGTTTCGGGAATAGCTACAGATCGCAGCACTAAAGCTGAGGGTGGTACCAAGTAGGGACTTGGTACACGGAGGAGGGCCGGGACACCGCGCCCTCCGACAACGCGTCACAATAACGCGCTCGCATACTAACAAAATTTTCTCACCGATCTGCCCCTGCCTCAATGGCCGAGGAATTCGTTTCAAGTGTCACGCCAAAGCAGGCACACCCTTTCCATCCCAGACTGGCTCCGTCATGGTAGCCAACATCGTCACTGTGTCGAATGCAAAAGCATGGCCAAATACCCTTGTAAGGGTATTTGGTCCGACACCGCCATATGAGGAAGTGAAAGTGGACTACGACATGTGTTGTCCGCGTTAATCGTGCCTAGTGCTTATGGAGGTCGTCAGTCCACATGAAGGTGAACATCATCACAACTGCATTCAGAAGTGGCAAATTTTATTTTCGATGAGCGTGTGAAACGAGGAGGAACAGCCATCTGCCTCATACCGTAAATAACGAATATCGAAAACGCTCTGGGCAGACAATAATGACAGCACCAAAAAAAAAAGAATTTTTCACATATCGACCGCAAGCTTCTGAGCGTTGAGCTAGCTAAGACGCAAAAACGAGTTAGCTAATTCATCAGCTAATATATTACCAAATAATCTAAAGCTTAATGAGAGTGGTTTAGTAAAATCCTCTAAAATATTTATCGGTAATAAAATTGGAGTTGGTTTAATATAGTTTCCAAA